>BOPN01000608.1:223898-243898 GCA_017312705.2 Penaeus japonicus
GGGTCATGCGCGAGCCATTGTGATGATGCTTGACATTCCATGAAGAAGGAGTCCCCAGCTCTTCCTCCTCGCATGATACCTTCACTCCTTCGTAACTTAGTATTCCTTCTGTCTGCGCCCTCTCGCCCGTTCCAAGAGCTGGGGCAGGACTCGAGCGCGCGAGAATCCCAAGTCTGTATTACGGGCGGCATCACTCGATTGCTTGTTGTACACTGCTCACCTACGGCAGCGTTGACGGCCGCTGATGCGCCTCTGTTGACATTTGAGCGATAAGGTCGCGTTTGCATCGGCACTGTTTATCGCAGTCCCTCGTCCTCCTTCCCCTCTGTGCTTGCCGTGATTATGCATGAGTGGGGGAGGACCGTGTTTGTCTGTTTGTTAATGCTTGAGATTGTCAGTGGTTGTAGTGGCCAAAGTCATGTTAGGCTTATATTACTTCCGCATTTTTTTCTCAAAACGTTATGGGATTGGGAGACGAAGGGTTCAGCCGTCAAAAGACATTTAGAACAATCATATTTTTAAACAATTTGATTCAGATCGGTTTCGCGAGAGAACAACATAACTTCTCATGTTGTGATACGATGAGCTTTCTACATTAATATTCTTAAATATTTCTCCTTCCATGTATGTTCTCATGTGTGGGTGAAATCCTGCCGTGTGCCCAGTCGAGTGAAATCAGCCTCCTGTTATTTTGTCGTCGGCGATATGGCAACTGCGCGATCGATCAGCAGTAACGATGTGGCATTGGCGGTGCCCGAGGTACGATAACAACTGTTCTTCGCTCTCCCGCCAAAATATTCGACGTAACGATTATTGATTCGATTTCCCCCAGCGTTATTTACTAATTTTCTCCTCCAGTAATGAGCCCATCCCCCATAAATTAATACTTGAGTATACGAGGAAATTTTCTGTAAGAGAAACTGTAAAATCACTGAACTACAGCAGGTATTTTTCGGTAGAGTGAAGACAAAAACTTTCCTTGGGCTCATTGGCCGCGGGAAAACCAAAGAGTATTGAAGTACCTCCCGCTCTAACCGCCCTACATCAGCCAGGGCACATTAGTGATGTATACGAAAGCGACTTGCAAGTGACCAGTCGAACTAGGTTGAACAAGTTTGCGCCCGTTATCGGGGCGGAGCAGCTGCAGTAGGGAACGCCGTGCCGTGCTGGGGTGTCGGAGCGGAAGGGCCTCGGAGAAGCGGGTAATGGTACCTTACATTATTGACGCTTCTAGGAAAGTGTAGGAATGTGCCGTCTAGGTCATGCAGTTCGCGTCACATTGTCTCGCCCACACGTGGCTGATGCACTGGTGGGCAGCGCCCGCCCTTCCAAACAGCGCAGCGGTAATTGCCGTGGGGAGGAAGGCTGACTGATGGTCGGGGTAGGATTTGTTGAGCCTCGCTCTCATGCCCATGTATGATTGGTCCCACTTTTATTAATTTCATAATCGCATTGCATTATCATATTTTTCGGCATGCATTTGCCCACGAGTTTGCGCGCGTGTGTGTATGGATACTCTTTCGCGTGTGTGTAATTTCGTACGAGGATTCGTACGTCTCCCGTTTCGTTTATCCCGTGTGTGTCTGCTGTACATATTTTACCCTCAGTAAACAAAAATCGGCCAATAGCGAGGAAACACTTATTTTAGGACACCAAAGATAAAAGGAATGATGGCGAGAAGCATTTATTCATGTGATGTAAAGTCAAACATCAAAAGATAGTATATTATTTCCAAGTAATAGGTAATTGCTTTAAATCAGATTGACAGTATATAACATTCACAGATCAGGTTTTAATTAACTTTATTTATTTATGAAATGGCATTTCGAAATCCCGCGAACCGCACTGCAAATCAGAGTGTGTAGGCTAATCGCGGATATCTTATAACAAATTAATAGGACCTGCAGGTGTGAGTTACAGTTCATGCCACACCACAGAGATTATCGTCTAAATAGCTGTAGTTGGAAATTGGCAAACACAACAACAGATACAGAAAATAGTAAGGAGAAAGAAGAAAAGTCTGGATCGTTGTTCCTGGTTGTACTTTCAGATTTTCATGTTGGCAGAGATCAGTTTTGACGGGTGTACTGGTAGCAGACGCCTCCTTCTCAGCTGGTCTTGAAGGTTAGAGGTTATTGTGGTAGGGGCAGTGGTAAGGGATCGTGGAGGGCGGGAGTGGGGAGTGGGGTGGGCGAGGGAGGGAGGGGGGGGAGGAAAGAGAATGAAGCGTTCTGGTGATGGAGAATGTAATGAAGGCAGCATCATGGCCTGCCGGGAACGACCCCCTCCTCTCTACCCTCCTCCCCCCACATACACCCACTCCCGGCCTCGAATATTCATATGATATTTTTTAATTACGGAGAGATCGAGAGATCGGCCACTCCGGTGGTGCTATAAGTTTTCTCGTTAGCGGAAGGAAAAGTGGGCGGGTGAGATTCTCGGGTGATGTTGCTCCACTTGGCCGATTGGTGGTCTCCGTGTTGTGCTCAGGTTGGTGTAACCAAGCCCAGGAGCCAGGGAAGGGAGGCGGCGTATGCAAATCACCCTTAGGCCGCGCGCGCGTGCGTACGTGTGTGTGTGTGTGTGTGTGTGTGTGTCTATGTATTTGAGAGATAGAGAGGGAGAGAGAGAAAGAAAGAAAGAAAGAAAGAAAGAGTGTGTGTGTGTGTGTGTGTCTGTGTATTTGAGAGAGAGAGAGAAAGAGCTGTACATGTACACATGTGCTTCTATATATGTATGTATATCATTGTACATATTTTTTCTCGATTCGCTTCTATGCGATCTAAGTGTATGTACACACTTAACGTAAAGCTGCTCAGGTGCATTATGTGACAGCGCTCGCGTGTTTTGTGTTTGTCATGGTGACTGATTATGCCGACACGGTTGTGACCATGAATCAGCAGTCACATGCGTAGCAGCACCGAGCCTGCCGTCTCATGAATCGCTTCTCCGCATCTTTGGTCACTTTTGTCTTCAGTTCCTTGGCCAAAACACGTGGGTTGCGCGGCGCTTTCGTTGTGGGCGGAGACATGAGCTGCTAGTCATGGATGTTATTAATACGTTGACGGGGAGGGATTTTTTTCTGCAGATGGGTATGAAAGTCAGAGAGATGTGTATTTTTTCTCGCGTTTATCAATGGATATCGTTGTGTCTTCAGTGTCTGAAAGAAATACCCTGTTGTATGTCGTGATGTTTGATATTGAAAAGGGATTTAACTTTTCTTTTCTTTTTAATTTATATAATTATCATTTTCCTTGGACGGGTGCATGACATTTGTGACGTCAGTCTTCCGTGGGAAATCGGGCAGGCGGGGCCATCCTGTGACAGCAAGAAACTGGTTCGTTTATTTGTTCCAGTAATGTAATAATTATCAGCGAGGTGTATGTATATTTGTGTGTAATTATGTAACTGTGTTCTCCGCTCCTCTGCGTATTTTGTCAAGGTGTACATCAGGTGACCCGGTTCAGTTACCTGTTTTAAGACGCACTAATTATCAAAGGGGCATGTGTGCATTTGTGTGCATGTGATTAAGTATATATTTCGTGCATACACGCGAGTAATTATGTACGTTCGTGTGTGAAATATATGTTTTTCGGGGTTGGAGAAGGGGAAAGGGGGTGCAGTATTCAGTACACTACAATGCATGCAACAGCTTGTGTATATACAGGCGTGCGTGGGCTAGTCTGGATCCCCGTTGTCGTGGGGACTGAGCGATAACGCCTAAACAGCCGCGCGGAACTGACGCACCGTAGAACGCAGTACCATTAAAGCGACCGAGTGCAAAACGAATGTCCTTTCGTCCCCGGTGCAGCGCCAACGTGCTCTGTCGCTTTTCTGGTCTTTACACTTCCTCGTCCGGAGCTCAGATGATCCTCTGGCTCCAACGTTCACTCTTTTCACATTGTCACTTCTGTTCTTTTGTGTCTTTTCCTTTTCTTCTTTCTACTACTCCTCCTCTTCCGTCTGTTCTTGCTCTTCGTCTTCCGCTTTCTTTTCTACTTCTTCTTTCACCTCTTCCCTTTCTACAATCGTGATAGCAACCACGTCCACTTCCTCCTCCTGCCTCCCACCGCCAGTACAATCAGCGTCGTGGCTGTATCTCTGCGATAACCGGAATTGTCGGTCATTTTACATCTGCCGGATGTTGGTAGTTGCATGTAGTTTGTATGATTAAGTTGATTACAGAATTTCCAGGATTCGTTTTTTCCACACTAGCGGCACCTTTGTCTATTTTTTCAGAATGTTCAGAATGAACGACACATCAGTCGTTCCGTTGCAGATTGCCCTTTTATGTATGTGTGTGTGTGCATGTGCGTTGCTAAGCGCTCTGTGAGCGTCTTTTGTTGCCGTTTTGTTATTGAGTTGATTCTTTACGGGTGCCCTTGACAAGGTGGCCGATTAGTAATTCATGAAAATTCCTTGTTGACGTTCTCTGGTCCATTGGCCACCTTTGTGGGCGATGTGTGTCTGTCTGCTGTCAAGTCTGTCTGTTCTGACTGACATACTTTTTTGTGTATGTGTGTGACTGAAATGTCTCGAACGCGGGTGCACCCTTGCAGGCAAACATTCATACCCACTTTCTTCCTTATTTTGTTCACGAGCAGTGCGTGGTCCAGCATTCGACATGCTTTCTATACCCTCTTCATCTCCAAAATACGTAGAGGCGAATGCGGAATCGGTAATAGAGAAAATCCTGTGTACTTTGTAGTACTTCCTTTATTGATGTCATGTCGTCGCAGTAATTGTATCTATGATTAAATGGGTATTGTACTTTAACGATTGATAAGGTGTGTGTCTGCTAAACATCATAGTGGCAGGTAATACTATGTAAATAGAGGCAGTGATTCAAACATCAGCGGAACATTGGGGGTAAAGGAACTCTTTGAGGCAACTGTACAGCAGTAGTTGCCTGTCATGGTACACTTAATAGAGGGGCTGTGCTGAGAAGTTGAAAGTTCCCGCACGCAATTCAACTCCATGGTGAAAACACCGTGAATCTGGTGATGCTGTGTGGTCTGGACAAAGCTGTCGACTCTAATTCATATGGAGTCAAAGTTTTTGATGGTTATATTCTCTCTCTCTCTCTCTCTCTCTCTCTCTCTCTCTCTCTCTCTCTCTCTCTCTCTCTCTCTCTCTCTCTCTCTCTCTCTCTCTCTCTATCTATCTCTCAATTTCTCTCCCTTTCCCAGTATAGCGATAGGGACAATAATTATTTTACTTGCCTGGAATTCGTATCAAACGGCAGACAGTAGAGCTGATCAAATTCTGGCGACCTACGAGTTGGAACACTGGGCGTTTTAAAGAAATTACATGAAAGTAGATTGGAAGAAAGTTCTGGGTAAGTTAGAACGATTAACGCATTTTCTCTTCGCATTTGGAGCGAGCAGAGAATTATTTGAACAGCTGTCAATTGAAGGTGGAACTCCAAGACTCGGCAAACAGCCATGCAAATTGGTGTGTTTTTTCTTAGCCTTTTTTTTCGTCTTGGTATGGACGGTTTGACAACTTCCGCGGTGACACGGTTATTACAGTACGTATTTTGAATGGCTTCGCATTTTGTGAGGTTAATACCACGGAGGCACACTGGAATAAGCGAGCATAAAGGCTTAGGCTTGGAACCCCTGGCAGTGCGCCTTTCATTGACCTTTTTTTAAAGTAAAATTCTAGAGGTAATCCAAGCAAGTGCTGTCAAAGTTATTGGTTTGATGCTCTTGGCTGATCGGTAAGCTAACATTGGGGTTAATTTGAAAACAAATGTAAAAAAAAAAAAAAAAAAAAAATTAAACTGCTGCAGATGTTACCGCAATGCTGCCCAAGAGCAGAAGTTAACTCTTGTTTAATCTTTTTCACCAAAACAAGTATCTTAAGATCCTCAAGGCAGCGAAGAAAGGTGAGGACTTTCCCAAAACGCTGCAGCCGCAAGGACGACGCTGCTGCTCCTCTCTGCGCCTTAAGTGTCCTCAAGTTTTAGGCCATAATCATTCTTTTTGTTGGTTGTTGATTACATTTAAACATTGCAAGCGCTGAAGCCTTATCGCATTTTGCCAAGGAGATCGAGCTTCTCACAAGGGCTCGCTTTGATACGGAGAGGGTTGAACTTAATTAGGCAACGCGAAGGGGTCTCAAATCCGAGAATCCGCGGGCGGAGTTTGGGAGCCCCGTCGTTGTGGCTACGCGGCCAGAGGAGCAGATGTATCAGCTTCCGCCTCTGTGCTGTACAGGTAAGATACGTGATAATTGAACGGAAACGCGGTTAAAACGGTGGCAGGGATACATGGTATCTCTCGGCGTTGGGTTCGCTCCTTGCTAACGCGATTCCATCATCTTATTTCCTTTTATTTGTTAGCATGCCTCTTTCGCTCCTCCTACGCCACCTTCCTCATCGCGGGCGTCCTAGACAGGATCTCTTCGTTTACGCTGGCCGGCCTTCGCGTTCTCCCGCTTGGCCACAGCGCCAGCAGCAGCATCTCCCCAACCTCAGTATTGACGGAGCGGCGGCGGCAGCGGCGGCTCACCTGGCGTCCGAGAGAAGGTGTGGGCGTGGGGTTGTGGGGGCTCAGAACCGCGTCCGGCGCCCGGGACCCCATCTCGTCTTAGGGCGGGGGCGGGGGGCGGGGGGGGGGGGGCGCTGAAAACAAGTTGATCGAGATGTAGCGACTCGTAAAACAAAAGCAAGGGTAAGGGTGTTTTTACATGGACCAGCATATAAAAGATGGCAGATCATTTTGTTGTATTTGTTTGTTTTATCGGGATTTTGATCTTTTGTGCGCAAGGATTTCCAAGGGATCTAGGCCTCTATCTATCTCACTCTCTATCTCTCTACATACATTTATTCATTTTTGTGTGTGCACTCTCACACGCACACATGCATACATATACATACATACATACATATATTATATGTACACTTATACACATGGCACACACAGCACATCTGCATGCACAAGCAGTATCACCATTTTTATTGAAGTGGCACGGTCTTCTTGGTACAGATAATTTACTCCCGCCTCTGTAGCCAGTATCGATCAGGCATAGTAGACACGGCTTGTCAGCGTCGTGGCACCTTCAGGCACTGCACGCTGCACAGTACCCATGTGTCGTTGCCCATCGCCTCTCCTGAAGTGTTTCCATCTATGTACGCGAAGGGGGTTGAGCAATCGCTATGTCCGGGGTTGTGATTCGGAGTCACACACACACACACACACACACACACACACACACACACACACACACACACACACACACACACACACACACACACACACACACACCCTACATACTCCATGATAATCTGCAGGGAGTGGAGATTACGTTTAGAGTTTAACTTTTCTTCTCTCTTCCAGGTGAGTGAGCAAAACGGCCTGGGCTGACGGTCTACTCTAACCTCGCAGGTAAGCACTACACAGGCCGGGGCGAAACGAATGGCCTCCCTTGTAGGAGTAAGCGGGAGTGAATGAAAACCCCCCATCCTCCCTTACCGCCCACAAGCGTGAGGGGGCGGCAGCAGAGTGGAGTAGATGAGGGGTAAGGGGCATAGGGGAGAGGGTTGGGGGCGGGGGGGAGTCAGGCTAATTCGGGACTGGCTGGAAAGGACATGGACATGCACGCGGCCATTCTGTTCAGTGGAATTATTATTAAGGACGAGGCGGGGCGGGAGGAGGCTGTGAATAGCTGATTATGATGCATCGGATGAGAATGTCGCCGGTGTGGGTGTAAATACATAAAAAAGGGGTGAGGGAGAAGCAAAGGTTGAAAAATATATATGGCTGCGTGTATTTTGGGCCATGTAATGTTTTAAAGATATGAATATTAGTTTTTTTTTATGGAAGAATACAATATTTTTAGAAATGCCTTGTATGTGAAAAGGAGGGTGGCGAAGTAAAGTATCGTCCAAAATCTGAGTGAATATATGCCTGTGGGGTAATATGTCTAATACCCCCCTCCCCCCCTTCAGACTCACACTAGTAATAAAGATGATGATTTTTGTGTTAGATTATTTTTCTCTATTTACTTCGACTTCGACTGTACGATATAAACCCAACATCGGAGAATTTTTTGTTTACACGTAGATATGTTCGAAATATACACTCTTAAGGGCTCTGCTTTTAATCTCGGAAAATGCGAGATTTTTAAAAAGATGAAAAAGAGGTTTCGCCGAGTCGGTTGACATTGATACTGAGAGATGTTAGCTGAGGGTTGAATGAATATGAGAAAAGGGATAAGTTTGTGTGTGTGAGAGAAAGAGGGAGAGAAAGAAAGAAAGAAAGAAAGAAAGAATGAGGAAGCGAGTAAGAGAATAAAACTTGCGGGGTTGGTAGTTGCGATGGATTTCGGGAGAGAAGAAGGATTATTGGTGGGAAAGGTAGAGAAGTAGCGGGAACTAGGCGAGAGAGCGAGAGAGTGATTGAGTGAGTAAGGAAGAGAGAGAGGTGGGTGGAGGGCGAGGGAGAGGAGAGAGAGAGAGAGAGTGAGGTAGTGAGAGCCGCGCGCGCAGGCCGTGTGCGGGTCAGCAGGATGAGAAGGTCTGCGGCTGCCACATCAACGCTGTGCCGTCCCGACACTACACGCTCAGCAACAGGTCTGGCACACCGGCCCTTATAAGCACTTAACAAGACACTTCAGTGCCATGCTAAGCGTGCCGTCGTGCACTAGAACTGCGTACTTCGTGGCACTGCATCTTCACCGTAACGGCACTCCGAGGGAGCCGAGACACTCCCCCCGCCGCCGCCGCCTCCGCCAACTATTGCGGCGTCAAGGCGCTACCTTGTGCCATATTGTGGAGTGTTGAACCGCGGGCGCAGCAGCACCCAGCCCATCTCGTGCATGGACGGGTGCACGCCCTCAATCCAGTGTTGAATGTGTTTTTATGTACGTAAACCGTGACGTGTCCCGTCGGGAAGGTAAACACGCGCTCTGTAGACTCTCCATATTGTAACACTCGCTCCGCCCCCGCCCATCGCTGGCCGCCCGCCCTCGCCGGACGTCACCATGAGAACTTTTTGTCACGTCTTACGGGAATGTGTACGCATCTGTCACGTTCGCGTTCGCGTGTTTCCAGCATAAATCAGGCGATAAGCAACGTTAACAAGCGTGCGCTATATTGAAGTGTTGACGTAGCAAATACTATAAAGGTATCGACCATATGGAAAGTCCACAATCAGTGCATCTGGAAGACAAGGGAGATTTGTTGCTCGAAAAAGCATTCGAGGCATTAAGGCATAGTGCATGCCTATTGCAGCCTTTGTGCTGGCCATGTGAGAGGGCCGACAGGGCGAGGGGGCGGGCGTGAGTGCCATATGGAAGGCGTTCGGCGACCAATACGCCCACTCACCGCCTTCACGAGGATGACAGGAATGTTAAGGAGTGTTAGCTTTGCGAGGAGTATTTTCTGGTTCTCCCGAGGAAAGACCAGAGGCTGTGTCTGAGTTGGTCACGGTGCATATGGTACTGCCCGCCGTGGTGGGTCCAAGCATGTGCGTGCGTGTGTGCGTGGATGTTCTTAGGGGTTCGGGGAGGGGAGGAAGGTTCACCGGCTGCCATATCCTCGCCACAGTTCGTTCCATAATGCTTCTTCAAAAGTCCTATTTTATGTAACATTTTTAAGGAGGTTGATCATGAAGTCTCGAATGTTGTCTGTTCGCTTCCATGCAGTGCCAAACGTTTTTTTTATGGCACAGGACTTTAGGTATCTCTTTAAATTATCTATGTTGCCCTTTATGTATCCTCCTTTTCATACTTAGAGTGGGATAACAATGTATCGAGAATTGCAACAATCAAACAGCAATTTGTTAGACCTATGAAGCGTTGTACATAGCGCTGGAAACGTTCACACACACACACACACACACACACACATACACACACATACACACATATACACACATACACACATATGCACGCACGCACGCACACATACGCACACATATACACACATACACATACATACACATACACACACATACACAAATACACGCACAAATACACACACATACTTACACACGTACACATACTCACACATACACACGCACACGCACATACATACACATACATATACATATATATATACATACATACATACATACATACATACATACATACATGCATGCATACATATACATATATACACATGCACACACAAACACACAGTAGAGAGAATGAGTGAGTGAGTGAGTTGCCTATACCTCTTGATTGGAATAAAACAACACAAAAAACAAGACTATATATGATCTGTGCCATAATCATGAACTTGGACTATAGGATCTCTGGTACATGTATACCGACCCTTTCCTTTTAACATCATAATATTGAAAATAAAATTGCTTTGCTTTTTCGAGTCTTTTACATCGTGTTTTTTGAGAATTAGGTGAATGGATTTTTTTTTCAGATTAATGCAATTGAAAAAAAACGGTAAAGGTATTGTACAGTGTAGAGAAGGGAAATCAACCTGTTACTTGGTTATAAAATTTATATGAAATGATTACGTCCTTGTGTCAGACCCTCGCCTCCATAATTGTAGTAACGTTTAAAGGTACGCCTAAAGTTTAGCTTAAACACACAAAGGAAAGGCATCTTGTCAAGGCGCATATCTGAAGCCCTCGTACCAACGGCCGTCAGGCGGAGAACACGAGCCGTTGAATGATGAATATAGGTGCAACCATGTCTATCAATTGTTTGTTTTGTTGCTTTTTCAATTATTAGTTCCTTATTTCCTTACTCCTAACTGCCAGTCGAACTCTTGAAATATTGCACGAATGTTTGAGAAACCAGTCATGATAGCGTGACACAGTGACGTGACACCTGTGAGACATAGCGTGACTTGCTGTCACTGCACAGGTACTCCGAGAGTGCAGAGGTTGGTTACCTGATGACGTAAAAGGAACTGGTTTACAGCGGAATAGTCATTAATTAAACGAAAAAAAAAGTCCGAGGTAGTAAAAACGACTCACAAAATAGAACTTGATAAGTGATGTCAGGGCAGGCGAGGTCTTGTGTGAGTGTGATAACATAGTCAGGCTGATTTAGTAACACCCGGGAACGCGCGGCCAATTATACATCGTGCATATCGATGAAGTTGCGTAGGAGGTGGTCTAGATAGCTGAAGACGTGGTGGTGATTGCGAGAGAGATGGCGTGCTGGGGTTGGTAGTGGTAGTTATGGTGGTGGATTCAATTGCCGCTGAACGATAATGTTGCAGCTTGATTTAGATGGAACTGGAATGATTAGTATTCATGTGATATGCGGTAGGCGTGTGTCGAGAGAAGACGGTGGGATTATTATACAGTTCTCGGAAGTAGTTTGGTTATGGGGAGTACAGAATGATTTTATCAGTAAGTCTGCACGGTAAATACTGTAGTTTTACAATTGAAAGATTGATCTTGTTTAGTTTATACGAAAAAAATAAATATTTATTATTATTTTTTTTTTATTATAATTATTTTTTATGTCGTCGTTGCCCCTCAGTGATTACATGTATCGCCTAGTAACATCATATTCCGCAGCATTTCTCAAAGCACGTCCTCTCTAGGTGACCTGAATAATTCATACATTAGACTTCGAGTGCGAAATGTAAGAGGTATGCGAGCTCATCATTGTCCTGTGTTGAGTGCACAGTAGAAATCGGGCTCCAGGACGCGAAAGTGGACGAGAAATCCCTTAGTAACCGGCGCTTGTAGCACTCCGTCCTCCTGACGCGCTAAGAAAAGACTGTGCCTGTCGACCTGTCCACCTGTTTGACCAAGCAGAGGCATGCACTCAGACACGGCACCACTATCCCATCAACGCGGATTTGGTCAGAGTAAGAGGAAAACAGAGAACTGGACGGAAAAAAGAAAAAAAATTATATGTTTATGTGAATGAATATGTAAAGCAGCGACACACACCTGTCGTAAGGCCCTCAAGGGGTTGGGGAGGATGGATAGATATAGATAGAACATGGAGTGAGGGGGAGGGGGAGGGGATAGTAAGAAATGTATATGTATTGGAGTAGAGATTAGTCATTGTGTGTGTGCGTGCGTGCACGCGCGTGTCTGTACGTGGGCCTGCGCACGTGTCTCTGTTTTTTTGTGTAATTATCTAATGGCTGATCTTTGCATTGATATGCATTGTAGTATTTACATATTTTTTGTGTTGCTTTTTATATTGTTCTGAGCAGACATGTGTTGCGTCATCCCGTTGTTATGGTGATGAAGAATTTGATGACAGTAGCATTTCTATCCGACTTCCCTTGGTTCTTGTGCTTTATTCCTGCATTTTAGTGGGTTTGAGTTTGCATCAGGCTTGATTGATTAAGCTGGGAGTTACCATGCCGGATATGACACGAAATAATTGCGTCTGTGATAGCAGCGTAAGCCTTCTGAGCTGGCAGTCCTGAGGGGTTGGGGGGAGGGGAGGCACACAGCAGAATTTGCAGCCGTTAGGTTTCCTGGGCCAACAGTACAGCCATTTCTTCTTTTCTTTCTGTCTTATTTTATGTGAGTTACACCATTTTTCGTGCGTCCCTCTTCGGTAGTCTCTGATTGGGCTTTTTTTTTAATGAATTTATTATTCCTTTTTTTTTAATAATTGATAGTGGCAATGTTTCAGGCGAGAAGCGTTGTCTGTTGGACGACCCGATGTATCTTCGGTATGTTGGCAGGTTTGAGGGTCGTCTCGGTGTCTTTCGGTTAACTTTGGGTCATGTTCTCTCTTTCTCTCTCTTTCTCTTTCTCTTTCTCCCTTTCTCTTTCTCCCTTTCTCTCTCTCTTTCTCCCCTTCTCTCTCTCCCTTTCTATCCCCCCCACACTCTCTCTCTCTCTCTCTCTCTCTCTCTCTCTCTCTCTCTCTCTCTCTCTCTCTCTCTCTCTCTCTCTCTCTCTCTCTCTCTCTCTCTCTCTCTCATGTACGGATCGTTATTTACTCATTTATTTCGGTGTTTGATTAGCGAGTGGCTGTGACGCACAGCCTGCTGTAACCGCGGCTGCGATCGAGGGAAGGGAGGGAGGGCAAGCGTCCAAGGTCTTGGGGGGATGTGGCATATTCACCCACGTCTTCTCGGCCGCCTATGCCCCAATGGCCCCTCCACACCACTGCCCCCCTGCCCACCAAACTCCATTTCAACCCCAACCCCACTCCCATACCCCTCAATGACCCCATCCCCACTCCCATACCCCTCAACCTCATCCCACATACCCTCCCCCTCAACCCCATCCCAAATACCCTCCCCCTCAACCCCATCTCAATTACCTTCCCCCCTCAACCCCCTCACCCCATCCCAATTACCCTCCCCCCACAACCCCCACCCCACATACACCCCTTCTCAACCCCATCCCACATACCCTCCCCCGTCAGTCTCACCCTTGTTAGACCCTCCCAACCTGGCTTGTCAAATGTATGTTCTTGCAGCCAGTTGTGGGGAAGAGGCGGAATTTATTTGCGGTGTTCTTTTTCTTGGGTGTTTTGGATGTTATAATGTTTTTACCATGATTATCATTGTTATTCTTTATTATTGATAGAGAATTTAATTAAACATTTATATTCATATTTATATTTATACATGCGTTAATCTACTCTCCTCTCTGTGCGTTTGTATGTCTGCGTGTGTGTGTTTTTTGTGGAGAGAGAGAGAGAGAGAAAGAGAGAGAGAGAGAGATAGAGAGAAAGAGAAAGAGAGAGAAATTACATACATATACATATAATGGTGTTTAAAGATTTTGCATGCAATCTTACTCTGTCTATTTCTGAGAGCGCAAAGCCAATAGTAGTGAGATATAACATTCCCGTCCGTGTCACAACCCCCCAAGAGGCGTAGGGAACGAACGCGTAGTTTGAAATCGGAAGACGATCCTAATGACGCCTGTGGACGATGTTTGTCTGCCATTAAACGCCAGCAGAAAGGTGGAAGGCTTGGGGTCATTACTGCTGTTGATAGAGCCGTTGTTTGTTTGTTTGTTTGCCTTTTGTCCGGACTTTATCGTGTCTGCAGTCGTCTTCGTGTTACTTTTTTAGCGTCTTCACTCGGTTTCTCCTTTTCTTTACCATTCTTTTCCTGTGGTCCTCCGTGTCGTTTACTTGTCTAACCTAGCTGCCTGTCCACCAGTCTCTGTGATCTGTGTGACTTTTTTTTCATTCGTTCTCCCTCTCTCGCTCTTTCTTTCTTTCTTTTTTCCGTTCTCCTCTTTTCTAACCCTCCCTTTTCCTTATCCTCTCCATCTCTCATTCCCACCGTCTCTTCCTCTTTTCGTCTCGCCCTCCTTTTTCCCATCACTCTTTCAGACCCTCCATCCTATACCCATCTCTTTCGTTCCCTCCATTATCCCCTCGTTTTGTTTACCTTTCGTGTTCCATCCCTTTTCCTTCCTTTCTCCCTCCTTCTAGCACTCTATCTCCGCTTCATTTTTTTATTATTTCTCTCTCTCTCTCTCTCTCTCTCTCTCTCTCTCTCTCTCTCTCTCTCTCTCTCTCTCTCTCTCTCTCTCTCTCTCTCTCTCTCTCACGTGCGGTCTCCTTCCCATTAATAACGTAGCCAAGTAGATTTTCCTTTTTTTCTCAGTTATGTATATAGACGTGTATACAACGCCGATTAATAATCCAGCCGATTAGGTTGAATTTGGGATAAGGAGTATGGGTCGATGCGGCTGGCTTATCTTGGTTATCAGTTATCAGTGTAAGAGGTAAGAGGAAATGGAGAGGGAGGAGGAGCCATGAGGGGTGGGTGGGGTTGGGGGTGACTGGTATGCAGTGTGTGTATCTTGTGTCATTTCGTTCTTGTCGTAATCATCATTGTGCCGTATGCCTTTATTAGTGTGAATAGTACAGTCGTTTGTATGGTTTATTGATTTGTTATCATTGTTATCATTATTATTAGTGTGTGTAGAGTGAGCGGGTGACATTTCTCCTTTCCCTCAAACATGAGCGAAAGAAAGAGGAGAAAGAGAGTGGGGAGAAATGCGGCCATTTGGGTACACACAAGTCATATGTCTCTCAGGTCGGCGACACCTCCAGCCTCCCTCCCGCACGCACTCCCTCCTTCCCTAGGGCCTGGCTGGCGTGTGTCACAATCGCACTGGTCGCCCGCTCGCAGCCCGTTCGCTCGCTCGTCCGCCGCCCGCCCGCTCGCTCGCTCGCTTGCTTGCTCTCTCTCTCCCCGGCCGCGCTTCGTGTTTTCCTTTCCCCGAAATCCATCCCGACTTTTGCCAAAGCCCACCTGCGTGGTTGTTTGCTGGAACATGAGATGGACCCACCCACCCCTCCTCCTTTCCACCTCCCTAGCCACCCACCCAGTTAACCCCCTCCCTCCTTCCCTCCTTCTCCCCTTGCCCACCCCACCTTTCCTAGGATATTGATCTCCTCCTCTCATCCTCCCCGTCACCTTTCCCTCTCATTTCCACCTCGCCTCTCCTCATTTTCATCTCACCACCTTCGCCTCACCTGTCATTAACTCCTCACCTTTACTTTACTCACCTTTCATATCTCCACTGCAACGCCTTACCCCCCTCCCCCACTCACAACCACTACTACCCCCCCCCCCCCATCACCACCTCTCTCCCTCCGCTCTTTCCTTTCTTGCCTTTTTGCTTTGAACTTTGTATCGTGATTGTACTCCCTGCTTCTTCACCTTGTACGGAAATTTGACATTTGGTGGTATTTCTGTTTTACGCCTTTTCTCCTTCTCTCTCTCTTTCTCTCTCTCTCTCTCTCTCTCTCTCTCTCTCTCTCTCTCTCCCTCTCTCTCTCTCTCTCTCTCTCTCTCTCTCTCTCTCTCTCTCTCTCTCTCTCTCTCTCTCTCTCTCTCTCTCTCTCTCTCTCTCTCTCTCTCTCTCTCTCTCTCTCTCTCTCTCTCTCTCTCTCTCTCTCTCTCTCTCTCTCTCTCTCTCTCTCTCTCTCTCTCTCTCTCTCTCTCTCTCTCATTCTCTCTCTCATTCTCTCTCTCTCTCTCTCTCTCTCTCTTTCTCATTCTCCTTCTCCCTCTCTCTCTCTCTCTCTCTCTCTCTCTCTCTCTCTCTCTCTCTCTCTCTCTCTCTCTCTCTCTCTCTCTCTCTCTCTCTCTCTCTCTCTCTCTCTCTCTCTCTCTCTCTCTCTCTCTCTCTCTCTCTCTCTCTCTCTCTCTCTCTCTCTCTCTCTCTCTCTCTCTCTCTCTCTCTCTCTCTCTCTTCCTCTCTCTCTCCCTCTCTCTCTCTCTCTCTATCTTTCTCTCTCTCCCCCTCTCTCTCTCTCTCTCTCTCTCTCTCCCTCCCTCTCTCTCTTTCTCTCTCTCTCTCTCATGTTTTTTTTTTCGCCGCCCTTTCTTCCTCTCATTTCCCTTTTTCCCATCCTCTCCCCCTGCCCCTCCCCCCGCGCCATCATTCACCCATCACCTTTCCTCCTTAAAAATCTCCTTCCCTTTACCTTCGCTCCGTTGCCTTCCTATGCTTTGCGGTGATGCAAGCGTCGTTCGTCGCCCTTGCCTTTTATTTCTCTCCTTCCTCCCTCTCTGCCCTTTTATTCATCCCTCTCTTCTCCCCTCCTTCCCTCTCTCCCCCTTCCCCTTCTCTCTAGCCCTTCACCCTCTCCTCCTCTCCTCTTTCCCTCTTTCCCTCTTCCATTTCCTCCACTCCCTCCTCCCATTCCTTCCCTCCTCTCTCAAATTCCTCCCTCTTTTTCTCTCCTCCCTTCTCCCTCTCTCTTCCCTCTCCTCCCTCTCCTCCCTTCTCCCTCTCTCTTCCCTCTCCTCCCTCTCCTCTTTCCCTCTATCTTCCCTCTCCTCCTCCCCTCTCTTTAACTCCTCCCTCTCCTCCTCTCGCCTCTCTCACATCTTCACCCCTCCTCTTTTTATGCCCTTCATCCTTCTCTTTCTAGTCGTGGTTCGCTTTCTATTCGAAATAAAAACTTCAGTGGCAAGGGGGGAGAGAGAGAGAGAGAGAGAGAGAGAGAGAGAGAGAGAGAGAGAGAGAGAGAGAGGGGGGGTGGAGGGAAAGGGAAAGGGAGGAAGGGGAGAGAGAGATGAAGAAATTGGTAGGAAGAGAGAAAGAGAGAAGAGGAAAGCAAAGCAGAAGAGAGCCAAGTCAGGGGATGGAGGGAGAGGGAGAGGGGCTAACGAATATTGCCCACTCAACTACAAATTGAATTTCCGTCGTAACGTTGGATTTTGCGCCTAGACTTGGCGATGATGAGAGAGAAAGGGGGAAAGAGAGAGAGAGAGAGAGAGAGAGAATTTTTTTTTTCTCTCGCGGTGTACTGGAGGACTAACCAAACGGAGCACGAAGCCGCCCACGCTTTAGACCCTTCTATGTCAGTCCGACGAAGCGGCTTGTTCCACTCCTTTTCTATTTCTCACTCTTCCACATTTTCCCCCTCCTCGCTCCTCTACCTTCTCCTCCTCCTCCTCCTCCTCCTCCTCCTCCTCCTCCTCCTCCTCCTTCTCACTCTTTATCACTCTTCCACCTCTTTCTCCTCCTCCTCCTCTTCCTCACTCTTTATCACTCTTCCACCTTTTTCTCCTCCTCCTCCTCCTCCTCCTCCTCCTCCTCACTCTTTATCACTCTTCCACCTTTTCTCCTTCTTCTCACTCTTCCACCTCCTCCTCCTCACTTTTCCGCCTCCCTTTCCTCCTCCTTTTCACTCTTCCGCCTCCTCCTCCTCCTCCTCCTCCTCCTCCTTCTTACTCTTCCACTTCCTCCTTCTTACTCTTCCACTTCCTCCTCCTCCTCCTCCTCCTCTTCCTCCTCTTCCTCCTCCTCCGCCACCTTCTCCTCCTCTTCACCACTCTTTCACCTCCCCACTCCTATCGGCCTTATACTCTTTATTAACAATGGAAAAACACTCCTCCCTCTCTTCTTGTTCCGCTTCCTCCCCCTTTCCCCCCCCCCCCCCCCTCGCCCTGTGTCCTTGCCATAGACGCTGGAGAATGGAAAGCGAAGATGGTCCCAAGGTCGCGCTCGGCAGTTGGCCTTGGCAATGAATTTATGCTGTACAGCAGATGTTGGAGCGCTTATCTCGCGCTCTCTCGCTCTTTCTTTCTCTTTCTTTCTCTTTCTTTCTCTTTTCTTGCTCTCTCTTTCTCTTTCTCTCTTTCACTCTCTCTCCCTCCCTCCCTCCACCCTTTTCTTTCTCTCTCTCTCTCTTTCTCTCTCTCTCCCTCCCTCCCTCCCTCCCTCTCCCTTTCTCTCTCGCTCTCTCTCTCCCTCTCCTTCCCTCCCCCCCCTCTCTCTCCCTCTCCCCTCCCCCCCTACCTCTCTACCACTCCACCTTTACTAGTTCCCTTCGCTGTCCCTGTCATCTCTCTCTACCTCTCCTTTGTCCCCCCGTTTTCCTTCTATCCTCCTCTATCCCTCTCACCCCTTCATCTCCTTCCCGTAGACCCCCCCCCACCACTCCCTCAGGATGCTCAAAATCGTTGAACAGAGGAAGTGAACATATATTTGGTTAGGTCGTATTGATTGCGTAGTGCTTGAGAGACCGAAGCTGTAAACACACCTGCCGGCCAAGTCAGCGTCTAAAGGAAAGGGAGAACTTTGGGTTTCCCGGCGAGGCTTTAGTGGGATAAACATGGATGAGGGTGGGCGTGGTGGCTCGGTGGGCGGGGTGGCTCTTAGGCGCAGGGTAGCGGGCAAACTGATCACCGGGGTTAGAATAAACAGGTACCGAGGTTTTATTTCCTATCTTGGATAACCTTGATGGGTTTATTCGTTTTCCTTCATTCTGAGGAAGGGAAGGAGAGGGAAAGAGTAAGAGAGAGAGGGTTAGAGATTATTGATCTGCATGATTTGTTTCCCCTTTCCTTGTCCTTGAGAAAAGAGGATAGAACCGATTTCGAGAAAGATTATGTGTGTATAGTTCGGTTTAGAGAAGAGAGTTTCCATGGAAGATTAATGTGTGACATTTAAGGTGTGTATGCGCCGTGGCCTTCCAACCCCGCGACCTTCTTTATCACCAGGACACTGTTCATCACTAACTGTTTCTGTCTACTTTCTCATCCTCTCCCCTTCCCTCCCTCCCTCCCTGCATTCTCTCCCCCTCTCCCCCTCCCTCCCTCTCTGCTTTCTCTCCCCCTCTCCCCTCTCCCCTCTCCCCTTCCCTCCCTCCCTCCCTGCTTTCTCTCCCCCTCTCCCCCTCTCCCTCTCTCCCTCCCTCAGAATGACGGAAGAATAAATCCACCAAAGCCTCTTCCTCAGGGAGAAAGTGTGGATTTTATTAGCTCGTGCACACTTAATGATTATTTCCCCCCTCCTGATGTTGCCTCTCCTCTGCACCCACAGGCGGAAACCGAGGGCGCGTGGGCTACATGAATATTCCTTGCGTATAAGAGGTCTGATGGAATCGTTTTGTTCCGTTTAGGCGTTGATAGAATGGGCTTTTTAAAAGGTTGTGGGTAGGTAATGGGGGGGGGGGGTACTAGGAAAGGAGATTGGACAGGGTGCGGGTGAATGCAGCAAGAGAGTGAATAGCCAGTGTACACCCGAACAGTAATATATGAAGTAGGTGTAATATATGAGTGTAGTTACGGGGGTAGTTTTTGTTGTATTTCATGTCCTCTGTATCTGTCGTTCAGCGGTGTTTCATCACTAGCTTTTCTTCTTTGAAGTACCCGATGGGCGAAGGGGATAGTCAGATTCAGTTATTAAGTGGAAGAAAATTTCGACATGGTTAGAGGAGAGCATGTATTTCTTTTCAAGATCAACGTTGCGTAGGCAGTCGTGTGAGAAATTGCTTTGCTTGGCAGGCTTGCATTTTTGTGTGTACCATTGGACCTTGGCAGTGCGCCCCGTCCGTGATGGGGGTACAGTAGCAGTGTTCCCTTGTATACTGGACCTAGAGCTGGCTATCGGTTCGGAGGTTTTCACGTGTGTTTGAGAAAGATTGAAAGCCCCTCGCCACAGACGCTCTGGTTGGCCACTACTGTATTTCTTCATTGTAATACTTCAGTCTACTTTCCTCATCTGTTCCTGCGCCAAACTATGGGCGCCGAGCATGCCCCTTTATGTACTCATGCGCCAAACTATGGAGTGCTGGGCATCCACGGAGCTTCCTATCACGGATATGATAAA
>BOPN01000608.1:251398-253898 GCA_017312705.2 Penaeus japonicus
GAAACCATATTTCCATGTGATGGATTTATTAAGAACAATAGCTTATGGTTGAGCTAGATTTTTTTCATTTTCTCTAAAAAGAGAATGCATTAAGACACGCACCTATCTGTCTATATCTCTTTTACTTTCTTCCCTCATCTCCCCTCCGTTCTTCCTCTCTTTATTCCTCACCCTCCAATCAGTAAAGCGTTGTGGTCCCTGGAGCTTTGTCCGGGATCGTGGGATCATGTACAACGGGGGGTAGGTGCGCGTGCGCGTGCGTGACGTCAACCGGGGGGAGATACTTGCCACGTGGATGCCAGGCTCAGATGAGTCATCCTCGAATGACACTCAATACCCCTCCCCCCTTTCTTTCCCCATTCCGTCATCATCAGTGGAGTTCTCGGTCTTGGAGGTCCTGGGGTGGTGGTGGTGGTAGAGGGGGGGGGGGTATCCGGAGTCCTGTGTCTAATGTTAATTACTGTCAGAGAAGAAGCGCCCTGGGTAGTGTTGGACCGGGATCGTTTTCAGATAAGACCCGCGTGCAGTTCTTTGTGTTTTAGGGTGAGGTGGGAGGCTAGCCAACAGTGTCCCTTGTCTTTTGGGAGGGAGGGACACAGAGAGAGAGAGAGAGAGAGAGAGAGAGAGAGAGAGAGAGAGAGAGAGAGAGAGAGAGAGAGAGAGAGAGAGAGAGAGGATTGATTAACAATGAAAACGGTGACTTTGCTGTTTGACGATGCCATTTAAATTGAAACATTTTGTTGTTGGTATGTATTTGTACTTTCGTGATTCTGCTATTTTTCGTGCTTATCCTTGAATTTGATGTGTCAGCACGCGCGCACGCACGCACACACACACACACACACACACACACACACACACACACACACACACACACACACACACACACACACACACACACACACACGCACGCACACACGCACGCACGAACACGCACACACAGATAGATGCATAATTGCGTACACGCTCAAGTACGCTCATATTTGCCTGAAATATTATCATTGTTTAGTGGGTATAAGACTTTCATAATCCCATGTGCTGGCAGTACTGTAAAGGCCAGTTATTGTTGGAAGCCGAGCTTCGCGCCTCACTATCTACTGAGCTGGCTACTGCGAGGCATCGGGGCGAGTGGAGCAGTAAATGGTTTGGGTTCCGTTGATGTCGGTCCGACGATGTGCCCAGCACGATGAAGACTTTTTTTTCGGCCGTATTCTTGGGAAGAAAATGTTACTTCAATAGATGACATTACCTGCGAAACGATACTGTAGCAGAATCACTAAAGTACAAATACATACCAACAACTTAGGTGAATTACTCAGGAGAAGGTACGTTATACCGGATCAATGTGGACAAGTATTAATTATTCAGTGATGTCTAGAACATGTAAGACTTAATTAAGAGTAGCATCAGTTACCCGGGTACATTACGAATGGAAAGCGCGGTCTGTTATGAAATGGATTAATTATACTGTCATAAGAACTAGAAGGGATAACAATGCACACGAGATGATGTGTTGTAAGTATACCGTATCTATAAGGGTATGATGCTAATAGTAATGACATCTAACACTAGGAAATAACACCAAGCCCACCATGTGATGGCCTTATCTTACGCACAGACAGATACGAATGGTGAGAATGCGAACACGAACAAGAGGGATTGGGGAGATGATATCGCAGAGATCAGGCAGGAGCAGTTGTCGAAAGAAATGTGTGTTGTTGGAGTTTAAATTATTATCGTGCCCTCGAACATTTGATTTTGCGATGTCTGTGTCGTACGGTTAGCACGGAGAGTTATGGTATTCAAAGGCATATAAATATGCGTGTTTACACTTTGTATAGTATTTTATGCCTCTTGGGAGTTTTCTTACATGCTCTTTTGCACGTGAAAAACTGGCATTGTCGTGCAATCTGAGATTCCCTCTGTTCTGCTCGTCTGTTGCATCTTGCAGACGTGCCACCGCAGCATTTATTCGCTCTTTCCTTGTGGCGGGGTGGCGGCATTTAAGAGGGAGTTTGTTTAAGGGAGCGCGCGCTTCACGAGCCTTGGCATGCATGGGTGCGGGCGGGAATGGTGGATAGGCCACAGTGTAGTCGAGAACGTGTAGGTGGATAAGTGTGGTTGTGGAGGCGTGGCTTGGACTGAGGGTGTTAGTCGGTAGGTGAGCGTAGGTGAAGTCAAACATGGTTTTGGGCCAATGCGAGTGTGGTTGAGGTAGGGTTGGAATATGAGTCATCATGAACGTACATGATTGTAGTCAAATGAGGTAGTATTCGTTTCGTCGTCGTAAGGTGGACAGCGGTCATTACAGCACAGGGATGACGTAGACATTGGTCGTAAGTCACCTTGGGTGCGAACGAGGCTGAAAGTGAAGGTGTCTTATGTACAAGTGACAGAGAACCAGCGCCCACCGAACCACTTGCCAAATTCTGGGAGTCTGTTTTAAGACAAAAGAGGCTCGCGCCAGGACCACATAGAGGCCACGGCACCACACACACAG
>BOPN01000608.1:258898-280941 GCA_017312705.2 Penaeus japonicus
CGAACAATAACGACAGGCGCCTAGGCCTTGAAAAGCTGAGCTAGAGGACTCGGTGAGGTCGCGCAACGGCGATCGCAAGTGTAGCGTTAAAATCGAGTGACCACTGCACGCCCGACATTAACAGCATTCCCGAAGCCAAGGTCAAGCCGTGGCGGCTGCATGACTTTGCGGCCTCAGTGCCAACACAACGCACAAGCACGAGGCTTACACCATGCAAGAGCTGGAGACCTCGCCTCTCATGGGCCAGACCCCTCACCCATGGTGCCTGAAAGTAAGTTATGGAATATACACTCTGTGTATGATATCAGATGCGCTTCCTCTCTCTCCGTCCATGCCTCTCCCGTTATTTTCACTCTCCTCTTGGCATTGCCTGAAGTAGCTCCTACTCTTTCTGTGTGCTGATTTCTTGCCTTCCATTAAACTTTCCCACGTGAACTACCACCACGACTTGCATGTGGCGGAGGCGGCGTTTCCTTGACATTGCACCATATCGCACCCTTCCGGTGCCATATTGGATTCAGTCCACGTGTTTTGCAAAGCAGACAGCTGCTGGGTATTCTGTATTATGTGTCGACACTAAACCGAGAATTTTGATGACGCTAGTTATTATCAGCCCCTGGGAAATTTTGTGAAAAGTTTATTGTCAGATGATGCAGGAATCATATGTGAATGAACTCTTGAATGCATGAGTTTGTTGGTGCGCGCGTAAGTAATATATGAATGTGCGCACCACGTGTGTGCACGCTTCTACTTTCACAAATTTGTACCCAAAGTATCTTGTACTGGCTGGTACAAGAACTGAAAGCAATAATGCGAGTGTCAATGGCAGTGTAGTGAGACATGTCCGTGGTGTTGCGGACGCTGATGGCGCCTCTGCCAGCGTTGCGGAATTTGTGTGATTTGGCCATACTTTTGTGTTCGCGAGGGAGGACTCCGCTTGTAGCCACGACGCTGCTCTGTGTTTAGGTTTGCTTAATGGACATGTTACAATGTCTTCAGGGGAAACGATCACTAAACACTCTCGGAATACTGTCGTCGCATGAAGATCCTCACAGGCAGACTCGATTTTTTTCTATGTATTAAAAGAATTCGGATCTATAAAAGGATATTGTATAGGGAAAGAAAGAGGCGAGAGCCAATAGGTAGAGTGATAAAATAGGCTAAAGAGAGGACTACTAAGTAGGTCATTGATAACCCACCTGTTGCGTAACAGTACCTGAGCAGATCTGTGAAAATAACTCGCGACCACAACTATGGTATTTTTGACTCCAAGGTCGCATGATTTTCTGGCATAACTTACCCGTGGACAATTTGTTCGCATTTTAGGTGTTGAAGTTGATTTTCCTCTCTCACTCTCTCTCTCTCTCTCTCTCTCTCTCTCTCTCTCTCTCTCTCTCTCTCTCTCTCTCTCTCTCTCTCTCTCTCTCTCTCTCTCCCTCTCTCTCTCTCTCTCTCTCTCTCTCTCTCTCTCTCTCTCTCTCCCTCATCTCTCTCTACCTCTCTCCTTCCCTCCCCATCCTCCTCCATGGTCCTTTCTGTGTATCTCTCTGTTCTCTATTTCCCTTTCTTCTTTCCCCCTCCTTCCCTTCTCTTCCTATCGTATGCAGCCTTTCTCATTTTGAGTGATTGACAAGAATCCCATTTTCTATTTTGCATCTCCTTTTCCCCTCGAGAGAGCGATGATGTCGAAAACATCCTACTATGTATATTATGTTTGGTATAGATATATTCGTCTAGTGGTACATTTAGTAGGAATAAGTTGCAATCTCTTGCGACTGCATGTTTGTTCTTATGAGCCCTTAGGTTGAACCTGTTGAAATGACGTTCCACACTACATGTAATCCAGGTTTCGCTGACGGTAAGGGTGCTTTCTTTCGAAAATATGCGTCCTAATAAATTAGTCATGATTTACTGAGTGTTGACGTGGTTTTGTTATATGTTTGCATTGTGAATGACGAAGAATATTCAAGCATTGGAGCGTCGCAGAGCGGCGTGTGTCGCCGATGCCACAGCATGACCAACACATGCTGTTCCGTACTTACGTAAAGAGTATCAAAAAACCTAGTCATCCATGTTACAAATGATACATCCGCCATGATAGGCAGCATGAGGAGAAAATTGCGAAACCAGAAGCGGATGCTGATGGCGGAACAAAGAGCCGTGACCAGCGAGTGTCACACCCTGGTAGCCCGTTGAGTTTTATTCGAGCAGAGCACAGGCAACGGCACGAACAGTGTCTCTCGCTCGTGTAGAGTGTATTATATTTATTCTGGAAGGTAGCAGAGATGCCATCCTTAATCAGAGCACGATGTTTACTTTGCTATACGTTGGGGTGCCGTGTCCACTCTGCCATCGCCGTGTCATCCAATTTGCTGCTACTAGCGAGAACTAAGTCCATATTTTAATTTTATAGTAAGATTACCTTACGATGAAGCGATCGTTGCAGCAGTAGTTGAACTCCTCGGTGTCTATGAGGATGAACATTACCTGCGCGATGGCTTTTTAATAAAAAAGTACTCCAGATATAGCTATATCATCTAATGATATCGAGGAGACAGATATAATCGACATTCAGAAGAAACACCCACATTCCACCTGTGAATCATGATATATTTGATATAGGTGTTCAGTTCTTGCCCTCGAATCATATGCTGGTCCCAACTGTAGTTTTATCATAGGAGACAACGATAAAGTAGATGTCAAGTTTTCACCCCATGCCATCATTATAGAACGTGGCTGTTGTAGCTAATCGCCCCCACGATAAAATGTAAAACATTAAGGAAAAATGTTGAGAGCCATGGAGAAGTTATTGGCACAGACTTGATGTGCCAATAATGTGCTAGGTTACAGGGAAGTTTTAATATATGGATAAATAGATGTAAAGATATATGATGTATGTATATAAATTGTATGTGTGTGTGTATAATGTAATGGCTCCCCGGGATGTGTCCACCCCCAGCGGCTAATGCACGCACCTGCCATGGAGATGCTAAAGCGAGATGGCCGGAGTAAGAAAGGGCGCTGCTGAGAACTATTCATCTTCTAGCACGGTGGCGCCTCCTAGAGGACCCTTTACCCTGAAAAGGCCATGGCTCCTGCTCTATTCTGCGATTGCTCCCTGCGCTTTGCTAGATGGTTATTGTTGTCAGCCGTCTTCTCTACTACTTTGTTGTTTCCGCAGTTGCTATGTCTTTTTTTACGAAGTAGTCTTACAGTTCGTTATCAGAAGTGTAGTTTTGGCATTTCCATAGTTACGTTTGATGAGTAGTTATCATAGGGAAATCGCCTTCATATTGGAATACTTTTCATAACATCTTGTTATCTGAGGCCGCGTTTGCACTGGCAGCGAAGTGTCGCGAGCGGGCTGAAGTGTATAGCTTTACATCACTGAACCCCAGAAAAGTTGTCCAGGCTGGCAGTGAGCGCGAGTCGACGCGGGAAGAGTTGACAGTTAATTTCTCTCACTTGAATCTCTCGTTAACTCAGCGATGATACATAATTGGATTAATAAAGAAAAAGCCTACACAGTTTATTCATTGAAATAGAATGTTCTGTGAGGACACACAAACGGACCAGCTCTCACCTGCTCCCGCCTGCCCGCTCCTGCTCGCTGCTGATGTGAACGCGGCTGTTCCGCTTACCCTTGTCTTCCCCGTGGTGTTCACAGATGACGCGTACATTATAATTGTGGAAGGATATTGTTCCTCTGTTTTGTTCTCCAGTTTTTGCATTGTGTTAAAGTAAAACGCTCAACAGAGTTTCCTTTTGTCTCTCTCCACAGGTGTCAGGAGGAGGTGGTGCGGTTCTGAACCCTGAGGCGTCTGTGTTCCACCTACCCCCCACCCCGGGCCTCATGCCCACGTCCCAACACACACCCACCATCAATGGATACCATACCCACGGTGAGTACACTTATTTATCATATTCTGCTTGTCAGCTTCATAAATGGCGTTTGTTGATCGTTGATGCAGGTTGAATATTTTATTACAATGGCAATGCTTAGTTATTGATGGTTTGCTTGCTATCATTAGTATGGTAACCAAGTCACATTTCACAAACTTATTATTATGTGGATTACCCATGAAAGTGGCCAGGCACACGTGAGAAGAAAGTAAGATGTAGAGGCAAATGGTAGAAATATTAAGGGTGAACGGAATAGAAATTTATGCCTAGAGTGTAGAGCCATAGCAGAATGTATGAATGTCTGAAAAGCTAAATACCTCTGGTTACTCATCGGTGCACGTGAGCATCCGATATTTCACTGGGAAGACTAAGCAAACCGCTCCACACTTAAATAATTGCATAACATTTTTTCTTGTTAAACCCAACTGTGTTTGTATCTTTCACACACTCTCCTCTCTTCTCTTTTCTTTTATTTACTCAACTCTACTTTACTCTACTCCTTCCCCTGGTCTCCATTCCTCTCTCATCTCTTTATTCATTCTTTTCTCTACTCTACTCTCCTCCTTCTGGTCTCCATTCCCCTCTTTCTCTCTCCCCCTCTCATCTCTTTATCAATCTCTTTACCTCGCTCTCTTCTTCCCATCTCCGGTTCCTCCCTCTCCTTCCTCCCTCCCCTTCTCCTCACTTTTGTTACCTTTATCTCCATCACCCCCTCTCTTCTTATCTCTCTCGCTCCCTTCCCCCCACCCCCGCTCTTAAGGATAAGGATAAGCTAGGTTAACGGAGCAGATGCACCGTCGGGCTTATATGTACTAAAGTGAGCCCGCCTGTGTCACCGTGTGCTGACTCGTGAGAGAATGTGCCAACGAGTGTTGACTCAACCCGAGCTTGGTCCTTACCTACCGTATTGCCCTGGCACGGCGGTGACCTCCAGGCGACAGTGGAAACTCACGAGGTTGGACGGGACCTCTATCTACCGACCACGGGGATGGGAGGTCGGCACGATAACAACTGTTAAACGTAGCGGCTCCCCCGCTCTTTTCCCATCTTTGCCCCCCCCCCTCTCTCTCTCTCTCTCTCTCTCTCTCTCTCTCTCTCTCTCTCTCTCTCTCTCCCTCTCCCTCTCCCTCTCCCCCTTCTCTCTCTCTCTCTCTCTACCTCTCTCTCTTTTTTTCCTACCCCCTCTATCTCTCTCTCTCTCTCTACCTCTCTCTCTTTTTTCCTACCCCCTCTATTTCTCCCTCTCCCTCTCTCCCTCTTTCCTTCTCCTTCTCCTCACCTTCTCTTTCTCCTTCTCCCTCTCCTACTCCATCTATCCCTCTTCCTCTTTTCTCACAAGCGTCACATCTCCCCCCTCTCTCTCTCTCTCTCTCTCTCTCTCTCTCTCTCTCTCTCTCTCTCTCTCCCTCCCTCTCTCTCTCTCTCTCTCCCTCCCTCCCTCCCTCTCCCTCTCTCTCTCTCCCTCCCTCCCTCCCTCTCCTCTCTCTCTCTCCCTCCCTCCCTCCCTCTCTCTCTCTCTCTCTCTCTCCCTCCTCTCTCTCTCTCTCTCTCTCTCTCCCTCCCTCCCTCTCCATCTCTCTCCCTCTCCCTCCCTCTCTCTCCCCCTCCCTCTCCATCTCTCTCCCTCCCTCCCTCTCTCTCTCTCTCTCTCTCTCTCTCTCTCTCTCTCTCTCTCTCCTCTCTCTCTCTCTCTCTCTCTCTCTCTCTCTCTCTCTCTCTCTCTCTCTCTCTCTCCTCTCTCTCTCTCTCTCCCTCTCCCCCTCTCCCTCCCTCTCTCTCCCTCTCTCCCTCTCTCTCTCTCTCTCTCTCTCTCTCTCTCCCTCTCTCCTCTCTCCATCTCTCTCTCTCCCTCTCTCTCTCTCTCTCTCTCTCTCTCTCTCTCTCCTCTCTCTCTCTCCCTCTCCATCTCTCTCCCTCCCTCTCTCTCTCTCTCTCTCTCTCTCTCTCTCTCTCTCTCTCTCTCTCTCCCTCCCTCTCCATCTCTCTCTCTCCCTCCCTCCCTCTCTCTCTCTCTCTCTCTCTCCCTCTTCCTTCTATCTCCCCTCTCTCACTTTCTCTCTCCCTCCCTCCCTTCCTTCTATCTCCCCTCTCTCACTTTCTCTCTTCCTACCTCCCTCCCTCCTTGTCTCTCTCTCTCCTCCCCACTCCCTCTTTTCTTCCTTTCCTCTTTCTCACTCCTAGTCTGTCTTTACCTCTCTTCCCCACTTCACCTCTATCCTTCCCAATGCCTTTGCCTCTGTTCCCACCCCCCAAGGCCCCCCTCTCCTACTCTTCCCCCTATGCCTCTCTTTCCCTCCTCCCCCAATCTCTCACTGTCGTTGATCGTCATGGGCGGAAGTGTGCCGTAAAACTTGCTGGGAAATTTTGTCCTAGAGAAGCTTAGTAATGTAACCTCATGCCCTTATGACTATAGGCTGAGCACATAAAGCTATCATGTATTATGCGAGGGCGTTACACGAGCGGGTTTGTAACTGTACGTTTGTTCGTGGCGTGGGTTTCGATAAGTTGAATTAACTATATAACTGATTTTAGTAGTTGAAGATTAGATGGTGTTTCAGGACAGGAGGCCGACGAATGTATGGTGGCGTCGTGTTGTGGTTAGGTGTGTGATGCGGGCTGGAGCCTATGTGCGAGCTAGCGTGAAAGTGCCCTCGATTTTTTTCCCGATCCATGAATGAGAGACGGTCACCGCGATATTTTTTTCTTTCTCTCTTTTTTCCTCGTGGTACGGAGTTAGGGACAGCATATTGTGAAGCGTTGATAGTGATGCAATGGGTGTTGTGAGAAGGACGAGCGAGTATTGTGGTAGAGTCACGTGGTGGGCGCGGGTAGTAGCGCGGGGCGGCGGCAGAGGGCAGCAGCGGCGCCTCCCATGATGCACCATGATGAACCGCGGCTCAAGAACCATGCGGCCGGTGCGGCAGCCATCTTGGAGTATCTAGGTCGTCTCTCGTAGGGACACGTCCCTCATTTCGGTGAGTTTTACCTCTTATCTCACTGTCGGATGCACGTCTGATGGTGCACGAGGGCGGCGCGTGTGGCGAAGGAGGTGCGGCCACGGTGTAGCGACGAGTTTTGATGTGGTCAAGGTGTTTTGGAAGAGAGTTGAGTGAGCCCGTTATCCAGGGTGTCACAGCGATGTTTTGTGACCATATTGACCCTGTGGTCGAGCTGTGCTGTAGTGACCCAGCATCCACTATGGCTTTATTGAGCTCAGCGTGAGATTTTAGTGCCAAGTCCTCGGTGCCTTTTACGTAAGGAAAAGTGATGATGAAATAGATTGTGCAGACCACCACCACTACCACGGAAACAGCTGTTTACACTAGCCAAAATATTATTTCTCGCCAGTTCCCTCACACTATCTTTATCATAATCCACGCAGGTATGCTATACAGTTTCATAGTATGGACGGCTGATGCTATAGTGAGGGTTACTAATGATTTAGCCCGAAAACTAGGGCGTTCGTTATGCACGAGGGGCTAGCGTAGGTTCCGTATGGAGAAACACTGTTGTATTATGTTGTATCAGGCGGAAGGGGTGGCCTCGACGCCTTATTTCGCACACAACACAGAGCCTCAAGACTTGCAGTTTGCAGAGAACTAACTTTATGCAAGAATATTTTTATCTGTTATATAAAGAAATGGTTGATGGGTATTCATGTATGTTAGTGTTTGTGAGGAACGAACTACTTACTATTCCTAAGAGAATATTGTATTTTCCAGATACATTTATTTGCTACAGAAATAGTAATTTGTGGTTGCTATTGCTTGTGGAAACATCCAATTTTTCTTTCTCTTTTTAACTTTTGATTCAGTGGTTGTTAATTTCTCTATAAAATGGGGATCAATCATTGTTCAGTTGCAGAAATAGTGGTATGATTTTTAAGAGAATAGTTCCTTTCTCACGTCACATTGATAGCTTGGTAGGATTTATTTTCAAAATCTAGTTGATTAACAATGGTCGTTGTTACAGTTTATTCAACTGGGTTGTGCTATATTGAAAGCATACTTTGTACATGGTATTGTTTTTATTATGCCACTTTATTTAGTTGCTATAGAGAAGATGGTTTTATTTTGTTACATTGGTTATTACTAAGAATTGGGACAGCATTCAGTGATGCTATGGCCACATATATATTAGCAAAATAGAACATGGGTTAGGTATTGTATTTGATGAAATTCACCATAAAAGTCCTTTAAGGTATATCTAGCCAGTATATGTGTGGTGGAGGCTCTTTACCATTGTTGTAAGATGAATCATGAAGATACAGCTACACTTCATGCATAGGTCCACAGACTTGGATAAGTGTTTGGATTTACTTTATACCAAGTAGGGATTTGCGTGCTGTTTATAACCATTACCTTTATTTGTGGTGGACAGTTTTTGAAGATTGCTGTTTCTTTTCTTACCATAGGCTTACTGCATCCCTATAGGAAATATTCACATGTTATGAAATCTTGTCAGATTCATTTTCAGGAATACTCTAATGCCAATTGTTGAGAATAGGACCACATGAAGCAACTCTATAGTTTTCATGGTTTACACTGGCATCAAAGGCCTACAAGCTCTGTCTTGCTCAAATATGTATGGTGGTGGTTTGTTTCTCTGCTTAAACATAAAGCATGGTGGCCACAGCATCACTGGATGCACAACCATAGAATCAGACTATCAAATTATTGTGGTCTTGCCTTTTGTATCTGGATTGCTTTTTTAATTGATAGTCTTGGGTTCTGTGTTCTTCATGACCTGTATTTTTCTCCATCTATGCTGGGTCCTATTCTGAACTTCCATTTATGCACCATTCACACTGCCTGCATATTAGATAGAAATTTCATCATTTGCTAGGAAAGGACAGGTGTATACACAAGATTTCAAAAAGTAACCCCACAGATACATGGTCAAATATCCAGATTAGAGATTTTAAGCAGAAATAATTGTTAGAGTAGAAAAAATTCTGCTACAAATGAAGCTCTAGAAGTTAATCCTGGTGCAGTACAGACAGGGTGTAGTAACATGAAACTATTTGGCGAAATGAGTTGGAGTTAAATATGAATGATAGTCATCATTTGTTATTCAGTAACTTGTCCTGAGTTGATACCTAAACATGTTTTGTTTTGATTTTTTACATATATGAATAAGTTATGCCCCAACTCCACCGTGTTTGATATCTAAAGCCTGTAGTGTTATTTAATAAGGAGTTGGATAGGTGTTTTTGAAAGTTTAGTAAAAGATTTCTGTGTGATTGAAAAAGTGTAATGTTAATGCAGTCTCCCTTTCCTGATATGTCAGTATGTCTTTATTGGTTTTAATATATTGTTCTAAGTTTGGTTTTATTTAGATATTGTTCTTGGTACATCATGCCATAATTCTAGATAATAGAAATGGAAAATACACATCAGTGTCGCTAATCTTGTCAACCTGGACCCAGACTCAAATTAGGGATCATCACCCCATTTGGCCAGATCTAGGCTTACTTTGGGAGACAGACCTGAACCATTCTTTCACTAGAGTTGTCTCTATTTTTAGGGAGCATAGAGAATCTAGGGTGTGTTATCTTAGAAATTTGTTAGATATTAGTATAAAGTGTTTTTAATTGTTAGGAAGTAACTAATGAATTACTCCAATGACGACGGTGTGTCACACTTGTATGACACAGCTAAATTCCCGATGCCGGGGCGTCATGCATCGGCATAGGGGTTTTCACGTAGCGTGTGCCCTGTCGGGAAAGGGTTAATGGGCCAAAAGCACGAAAGAATGGAGAAAACGTGGCACAGGCTCTCACACTTCATGTTGCAGTCTACATTTTCAAGCCAGCATGGCCACTCCTAGTCCAGGGTTTTGTAATATGAGGCTACCAATATAGGAGCATGGTCACCAGAGGTGGCTCAAGAATCACTCCTAACTCTGGAGTGGTAAAATTGTAGCTTAAAAATTAAGCATTATTGTGGTAGATTTGGAAAGCACCATATATAAATTTTTGATGAACTTTGTCAGGATGTGCCATAATGGTAAAAGAAATTACATATATTACATATTCATAACATGCTCATTCTTGAAAAAATAGCTTTATTACTTTGTTGTTGGCTTATGCTTACAATTATTGGATGCTAAGAAGTACTTTAATTTTTTCTACAGGATGTAGAAATTATAATTACTGCCAGTGGGTGTGTGGGATTACTTCTAATTATAAGTAACGGGCTTTGTCTAAATTAAGAAGTGCATTAGAATTAGTCATGACTTTACTAAAAAGGAGGTAACTTTAGAGAATTACTTCTATTAGCTGCAGCCCCAACTAACCGTTATTCTGTAATGTTATAGCATGATTAAGCAATATAAATAAGTTTGTCTGATTTGTTAGTGATGAGAATATTCACATTTTTCTAAGGCCCTATTATAACCCCAGCTTGTTTGTAAATCTTTCCAAATAAGATATGATTTAATAGGTTGTTTCATTTCAACCACTATAACTGGGAAATAGGTGGTTGCATACAAGCCACAGTGCCAGGATTGATATCAAGGTTGCCTTTGCAAGATAATAATTAGAAGTGTGAGGACAATGGTTTTATCATATATCTTGGATTCCGGTCTGGATAATTACCCTTCTTCTTCTTCTTCTTCTTCTTCTTCTTCTAATAACTGAGTTCAGGCGAACTGGAAAGCTGTAGATAAAAAATTAGCGCCATCAGAGCCATAACATTCCACATGTATTTTGTGGGCAGAACAGATAGCATCCTCCATTGGCATTACATTTATATGGGCCTTCTGGAAAACCTAGGTTCTGGTCCTCACTCAGCTCTGGTCAGCCACCTCTTTCCACCCAGCCTCTTATTTTGGTTACATTACAATTACACCCTCTTCAAAATACTTTTAGTAATATTGTAATTGCATGATAATGTTTTAAAATTAATCCTTTAGCCCACTAAGAAATTACCATGATGCTCTAGATCTGGTTCCCTAAGTTCTCTGGATACTTTGCCAAGGCTCAGCTTAACCCATTCACGACAAGATGTATTTTCGCTAACTCCTGTTTGCGCCAGGAAGATGATGACAAGTGACGCTTCGTGCCAGGGTGTTTTCATGCTGCATAGGGCTGCGCTAAACCTCTCTGAGCATTTTTCACCCACCTAATTCTTACGGTTTTCATGAATGCGTCTACAATGTAAAGGCATTTTAAAATATTTCCATGTTCAGGATGTCACCTGGGTCCAGGGATATTTTTCAACCACGTGATTGGATATCAACTGGCGCGAATGGGTTAAAGGGTGACACTCCCTGATATAAATTTTAACCTATTGCCAGTAGGCATCAAGACAGTATGGGCGTCAATGATAGCGTTAACATTGTGTATTAGACAATGCTTGTGAAGGCGTATCAAACTGTACAAGAGTGTCGAAGTCCTAAAACTAGCAGTGTGTGACCTCACAAACTGTTACATGATCATATCCAACCTATCCTTAGGATCACATGCTGGTTAGATGCTTTGTCTTTGACAGGTTAAAATTATTTTTTGCATGTAGATGATATTAACAAGAATTCTGAAGGTGACTAAAATGCAGGTCCTCTTCAGAGAAGCATCCTTGTGATATAGATTATCACCCCTATGATGACAGGCAAAGCACCCTCAGGCAAATGTATCAGTAAGATGGTAATACAAAATAATTCCAACATGCACTGATTTTCAAGTTATTTCCTAATGAGCTATAGTCCAAGACATAGGGCAGTTATATTGTCCTTGAACATTATTGGTAATATTTAACTCTGTTAGAACAAATCTAAGCCACCTCTAATATGTATTGCAGCTCTTCCTTATATAAGATCCTTTTTCTTCAAATATTGGAATACCTATAGAAATGAAATGTAGAAGTATCAGAATATTATTGTTTATAGGCAGTATTCCTATGTATGATAAATTTGTAAAGCTTGTGAAATGATATTATACAAGATATTCATTTAATCAAGGATTAGATTCAACACTTGCTTGGTCAGCAACACACCTCTCCTCACAGGCATATAAAACTGAAGAACACCATCTGCCGATGCCAGTCATGGTATTCATGGCATTCATGAGTTGAGTCTGAAGGTGAATTATATAGAATTTCTTAGTACATGGCAATTTCATGGCCACACTAGAGCGAAGGCAGCCCTCCCCACCTCAGAATTTGTGTCGGCAGAGGAAGCAAACTCCCACTTAAGGTGTTCATCTGTATTAAACACCCTTGAGGTGGGATGTGTAGATGCTAGCATGGAGGATCAGATTTGGCCATGGATTATATGAATATGAAGGGCTCTAACCAGTTATGTAGAGTGAATAGTCACTGTTATTCTGGTTGATATTAGTGTCTCCATTCAGCATCTTTTTGAAGTAGGGAATCACAAGTATTCCCACAAGATCTAAGTGACATTTGACTGTTGACATGTTTACACAATTGTTTATTTGCTGATTTAAGCATTGTATTTGGCTCCTTTAGGTCACTTTTTATGCTAGTAAATTCATAATTCTCTTGAACATCTTGTGTGGTACAGTACTGTACCGCTCATTCAAAAGCCCAGTGGCCGGGTGGCACAGTATTATGCCAGACATTTAATTTAGGCCTAATAATTCGAAAGCCCTGGCATTGTGACATTCAAGGCTAGAATGCCCCCGTCGTGAATGGGTTAAGTATTACCAAGTCTGATAGACACATTATCTCATGACAGCTAGTCGCTGGACATATTTAGAGTCGCTATTATAAATGAAGAATAAGAGTTGTTAGTATCGAAGGCATGTTGTCGAGATCTTGGAAAATTAGTATTTTGTTCCTTGGTTAGCTATGTTGGTTGTAGACAGTCAGATGGAGAAATACATTGTTTATCGTTTGTGTCTGATGTGTTTTATGTAATTAATAAATGAAAATTAAGCAGTATAATGTCATAATTAAAAGTTTTGCACTCATCGTTTCCATGTAACCTCTAAAAAATGGCTATGTGGCAGATTGAGTGCCAAAGTAAAACTGCACAGGAAATTATTTGTTGAATATGTAGCAAATAATCAGCTGATTGTAGTAACAGATGTACTATTGAAATAAGTTATTATTGATATTGTCTACCAAACACAGTTCTGTATAGATTTGAAGAGTTATTTCTTAATTTAGTATTTTTTTCCACTTTTCAGTTTACCCCTTGATGAATGGGGATGTTGGCAAGCAGTATTGTGGGGTGTGCCCCCACACTCCTGATACTCCTGGACCCATGGCAGTAGAGTCTCCAGTGGAGCCTTGCAGCTCCTCCCCAGACACAACTAGTGGCACCAGTGGTCCCACAAGCCAAGCCCCTGGTAAAGCTGTGCAAGTTGACAACACAGTTCAAGACATGGCAGCAGCTGGACAGAATGCAGATCAAGAGGGGAATGCAAAGGCATGCACCCCTCTGGGCAGCAGCCAGCAGAATGGGGAAGTGTCTCCCGAGAGCAGTCGACCAAGTGCCTCCCCCCTCCCTGCCTCAGTGCCCACCCCAGACTCTAGTAGTAGCAATGCTCCCTCTACTGAAAACCTGGAAAAGCCAGAAGAACCAGTTCTTGAATGCAGCAGCAAAGAGGACACAACCACGAGCGAGACCCAGGGCACACAGACAACGCCAGCACAGACTCCCACCCCGAGTACGCCCACGGCAACCCCTCCAGCACAACCACAGCAGCAGCCCACCCCGCAGCCTCAGCAACTCACCCGGGACCAGATACAGCAGTTGGTGGCACAGCAAGTGGAATATTTCTTTTCTAGGTGAGTTGAGACTGAATTATTTAATTTTAGAACTTCAGAATTAAACCATCATTAATAATTTTACCTAACAGAAGTCTTAATATTTACAAGAAGAGTACAACATTCTGATCTCAAGCTTCCCTCTCAAGTTAACAACAGCATAGTGCTGAGTGGAGGAGTTGCACTTGACAGTTATTTATTAAGCTTTTGAAAATTAGTCTTATTTTAGCATAAAAGAACATAAAGCATAAAGTTTTTAGTCTTTTAACTTAAATACAGTAGGATGGTAAAATTAAGTGGAAAAGTAAGGAGGTTAATCTTTAAATTATTTCTTGATTAATATAAGAGATCAGAGAGATTTGGTTAATCTACAATTATTCATTAAAGTTGAATTTTGACTGTGATATTAGAGGTTATTTAAAGATAATGGCATACATTAAGGCGGCTGTCGTGGTTAATTTTTGAGGAATATTTTTGAAAATATTTGATAATTCAGAAGAAAAAAAAATCCCATGTAATCTGGTGGCCTTTGGCAACTCTGCGAAATACGCAAATAAGAGTTATGGCTAATAATCTGCCCCCCACCCTGACCTCCCACTACACCTTCAATCCCTGCTGTATCACGTTCGTGCAAATATATTCAACTAAGTTATTTTATTGCAATAAAAATAGCCAAATATGATCTATTTTCATTCTCTTACAAAGGCTAGCTGGCAACTAACACCTCAAACAGCTGAGGGGCTCACGAGTTCTCTCGTGGCACCAGTCACAATAAGATAGAGGCACTTGATTTTTGTCGCTTCTCTGCGCAACTTGTTTATTTTACATTATTTATTTATTTTTATTTTTTTTTACAAGAATGGGAAGACACTCCAAGAGGAAATTTATATTATGAGAAAGATATAAAAGAATGATGCAACCAAAGTTCTGACGTTGCTGGAGATATTGACAAGAGCAAGAGAACATGTGCTGCTCTGCCGCCTTGATATGCCTTGTAAAAGGGGGACCAGGTACCAGCTATCATTTATGATGCCATAGAATGCATCAGGATTGGCACAGAGATACAAATTCTAAAGAAAATGTATGAAAAATGCAGGGGTATGCATTTTTAACTTCAAAACGCAATATCTCGAAACTACACCATTGTCTACATTTTTTTATATAATTCTCGTTAACTATTAGTGCGATTCTAATGTGGTTTGGATCATTTGAAAGCATGATAAATTTACAATTTTTCTACAGAAGTTTTTTCATTTCAAATGATAGATGTCCATATATTATATTTTGTCTCCATTAGAATGGTCATTCAAAAAAGAAATTCTTCCCACTAAACTAAGAGGATGTTCCAAAAATTGTTCTTTGAATATTTAGGTTTTGCTATGAGTATTTGTGGTATTTTCAACAAGTTCAGTCAACAGATAAATGAAAATTATAAATTTTTGGGTTATATTTATTTGTTTATTTTATTTTATTTTTTTCCTACTTCATTGTTTATCGACAAAATTATATGAAACTTGGTTGTGAACATTGCAGTATAGAAATATATAACATAATAAAAATTTGCGAAGTTTCAATCATAATTAACGAAATTTGTTCTCGACCACAACAGCCGCCTTAAGTTTGAGAGCTGTTTAGGCTTTATGATGTTGTATATGAAAAAGTTAGTATAAATGATGGTAATTGAAAATAGCTTTGCACTCATCGTTTCCATGTAACCTAAAAAAAATGGCTATATGGCAGATTGAGTGCCAAATGAAAACTGCACAGTAATTTATTTGTTGAATATATAGCAAATAAGCAACTGATTGTAGTAACAAATGTATTATTAGATAGATATATATTGTCATTGTTTTTATGTACCGAGAACATTGAATCTATTCCAATAAAGATAGTTGTTAAGTAGAAAAAATGCAAAAGAATTATCCATTCCAGGGAGAACCTGAGCAACGACCCCTACCTGATCTCTCAGATGGACAGTGACCAGTATGTGCCAGTTTATATACTGGCAAATTGTTCACAATTCAAGAGCATCACTAAGGACCACAGCATTATTGTAGAAGCTCTCAAAGGTATGATTTTACCTCAGTCATATATTTTTTGGACAGTGTGTGAGGCTAAGAAAAATAATAAAGGGTTTTCATAATTAATGCCAGTTTTGCAGTTTGGTATACTTATTTGTTGAGTAGTACATCCATTAGATACTATAGAGTTATCTTAGTATCAATAAGAAGAAATATTTAACTTTTCCTTCCATTTGCAGAATCACCCTTTGTCCAACTAGATGAAGAAAATAACAGAGTTCGACCCAACTATAAAAGATGCATAGTGATTCTTAGAGAAATTCCTGAATCTACTCCAGTTGAAGAAATAGAGGTATGTATAGAAAAGAAATAAAAAACTAAAGGATCTTTAAGTATAATGTCTCCACATAGCACAGCAGCTGGACACTAACAATCTAAAGTGCTGTTCAGTCTACTTTCTTTTAAGATTAATTTTATCTTAATTCAAATTTGAAAGGCAGAAATAAACATATGCTAGAGCCAGCTGCTGTCTAGGTGAAAGCTTTAGACAAAGTTCCATGAACTTCAGTGTGAAGCATCAATTCCATATTTATTTATTTTTTTTTCTGAGTCTTGTAGTAGTACTAGTAGAGCATATTAGATTATGAATAAATATATGTATTTCTCTTACAGGCAATGTTTAAAAGTGATGAGTGCCCTAAGGTAGTTTCTTGTGAATTTGTTCACAATTCGTCTTGGTATGTTACATTTGAATCCGATGAAGATGCACAAAAAGCCTATTGGTACCTTCGAGGTGTCGTGAAGACTTTCAAGGTATGTTAATCGACTTGGAGATTATGCTGTTTGTTTGAAGACAATGTTCATAATTCATTGATATATAGTTTATCAGTTTTTAAGGGAAGGGTCATGTAGTCATGTTCCAAAAAGCAGCAGCTTCTTTTTTTTCGCAACTTTTACATCACAAAAAATGTTTCTTTATTTCAGGATAAACCCATCCTTGCCAGAATAAAGACAAAGCCAGTGTCCAGACTAGGTTGTTTATCAGTATTACCCTCGTATGGAAATAAAGGAGGAGGGGAGGGAAAAGAAGGATCAGGCCCTCCTTCTACACCAGGATCAGCAGGGTTGCCAGGAGGACCTGGGACACCTGCCCCAAACACCAGCTTCAACAACCCAGGGGGACAGCGGTTCATGTACTCATCAACGCCTTCAACCGTTACTGCCAACTCGTACACATATTCTTACACAACGCCAGCTGCCTTTGTGAGTCATTTGCATTAAGATTTTTTTTTTCTTTCGTATCTTTTCTTACTGGTTTTGAATGGGATTTTCCCTTTTTGATGACCTTTTGAAGGTTTGGATCTTTCAGCAAAATTTGAATGGGAAGATGCTAGCAATCTTTTGAAATATAAATTGATATTAGAGTAGGATTTGTACCCAATTGTATAATATTGCATTGAACGTTGGTAATGTTGCAGATAAAATAATTTTCATAGTTGTTTTGGCTATTCTTGTTTAACGTAACCCACTCGCAACAAGGTGTATATTTGCCTAATGCTGCTCCTGCCAGGAATATAACTTTTCACCAAAAAATCTCTCCCGGTGCAATGCCATGCTGTGCCTCTTTAGAGTCCTTATCACCTGCCCAATTCTACAGGGTGATACATTTTATCTTTTTTGACAAGTCAAGAAAAGTGTGTATATACAAATGTAACTTATGTAAAACGTGTATTTACAGGGAGAGACCATGACTTTAAATATTCTGATGACGTGATATCACGTCATCCAGTGCAAATGCATTTTCACATGACTTAAATACCTTTTCCCATAATCATATTTGGACTTGACTTTGATTTGAAACTTCAGTTCCAGCAGTGATTGTGAAACATGGCTCATTATTGGTATCAAATATGCTGAACTATTAAATTCCCTTCATAATTGCTGAAAAGTTATGTAAGAATGGTTATGTAGTATCGGTGTTAGAGACAATAAAAACAGATGCTGTTTAAAGAAAAAATGGAGGCCGATGTTAATGGTAATCCTGAACAGCGGACCAATAATTTATCTATTGTGCACCTTAGTTAATTTATTACAACCTGAATACAGCTATCATTTAGCCAATTCTATGAGAATTTCATGGACTGTTGCTATTTTTACCAATTGTTTAATTCTCAGGTGTGAAAGATATTTGCATTTGTAAGGCACAGCATTAACTGTCAAATCATTAAATGATGTTTTAATGTCAGTTGTTTATGATAATTGAGTACTGTTTTTACTACTTTTAGTTCATTATTTGTTCAAGAAGTAACCTGCATAGGGACATAATAATAAGCTCTTTCTATCTCTTACTCCTTTCCCCTTCCTCATAATGAGCTTAAGTTTTGAATGAAATAACAGTGTATTTAAGGAAAGGTATGCTAGAAAGAAAGAAATTCTTGAATATATGGTAGATGGTCATAATAAGATAATTATTTTCAGTTCTACCCAAACATGGTGCAGTGGACAGCCCCAGGTGGGTTCTATGACATCAACGGGTTTCTGCAGTTCAATGGACTCTCACCACAAGCTGCCTTCAAGCCCCCAAGTAACCACAATGTTAGATATAACGGCAACAGAAGGTAATCATCTTTATGTTTTTTACTGGTTGTGTTCAGAATGTATAAAAAGATAGTAGGAGTCAACTAGAGAAAAATTAATAATCAGGTATCCTTCCAGGAATTCTAAACATCGTGACGGCAGGTACGATAAAGTTGATAACCGTCATAATAGTGGAGCTGGCCAAGGAAGTGGAGGAAATAGCAACAATCATGGGAGTCATCAGAGTCACTTCCCGCATTATCCGCCGCAGAGGCCACATCCCCACCATAGACCGCAGTCCTCCCAGTCCCCATCCCAGTCTGGACACAGGAATTCCCAGCCTCCCTCTAGCACCACTGCCCCTCCTCCTCCACCACCACCACCTCCTCCACAACCATCAGCAGCAACATCAGCTGGAACCAACAACCAGAGCTTTGCTCAGTGCGATCTCGCAATAGCTAGTCAGTCTAACTTATACACATCATTTAGCCCCCCAACGGGTCCTGCAACACCTGTGATCCGGGCTGAAAAGAAAGAAGTGGTTACAGTCTCCAAGGCATCTAGTAGCAGTAGCCCGTCACCTGTATCACTGGCACAGACTCCTGTGCATACCACTACTGCCAGTCCTCCCTTTTCCAGTACCTCCATGCTCAATTCCTCAGTATCCACAACAACTGTGGCAAGTGTGTCTGCTACTATTGCATCAACAACTCCAGCAGCCACAGTCAGTGTTGCTGCTACCACAAGTACCTCACATCAAACAGCCCAGCAGCACCAGGCACATGGACCCACACAGCAGCAACATCATGCACAGCATCAGGCACCAGGTCTACCACACCGGAACAACTACAACAATGACCATTATCATGGTCATTATCAGTATCACCCTGGACCCAGGGACCCTCAGCAACCCAGACAATTGTGAGTAGGCTTTTATTATTAATGTGTTAACCCCCATGTGTGCTTTACAAGAAATTCTAGAGCTAGGTGTAGAGTTTGTGATAAGAGTAGCATATAATTTGCCTATTTACTTGTGAAATCCAGTTTCAAAAACTGGTTTTGCCCCAGGTCTCGTGGTGTGCGCCGACGACCACGAGGTCGTGAAGAGGAGACCCAGACAAGTGGTGGCAACCGTGGCATGCCTCAGCGGGGAAGTTCCACACAGCCTCCTAGTAATGACAACACAAAACAAGGAAATAGTCAAGAAGCAACCCCTCCACCACAACCACCACAGCCACAGTTTGACCTTGAGGCTGCAGCTTTTCCACCACTTCCAGGTGACAAGAACAAATCTTTTTCAGTTTCACATGGTTGTTTGAAGGCTGCCCTTAATTATGATGTTGTTTTTTTATCATTATGATTAGATTATTCAGGTTATTTTAAATTTGGTTGATAGTATTCAGACATTCCTTTTAATCCATTCACTCTAGGGCTTATATTTATAAAATGTCACTCCTGCCGGCTAGATAACAAGCAAGCGCAGTGACTATGTGCAAGATCTCTTCATCTGTGGTGCTTCAGTGTGTTCAGTGTTTCTCTATGTGGTTTTTGTATCTGTTTACATTATCTTCAGAAGTGAATAAATATGCGTCCATACAAATGGAACACCTATGATTATGTCCATATGTAACAAAGTAAAACATACATTTTGAGGGAGAGATTATGACAGAATGTCACCCTGAGGGAGCAAAATATTACCATGACATGACAGGACATTCCTTGGTACAAATGGGTTAGAACACACTGGAATGGTGGGTCCTATACTTTTTGGATTTGTGCTTTTTGGCCTTTCCATATGTGGCCCACCTCACACATTCGCAAAGTGCATATATGTATTTGCGTATGTCTGTTGTGTATGTTTCAGCTGTTCAATTTTGCATTTAGAAAAATTACATGCGCAGTACTACCTGAAGGCTGCCGTGAGTTGATGAAAGGAAAATTAACTATCATGGAGTGCATTTTTTGCACATAGATGAGTACTTCTGCCTCACAAAGATTAACACGTTAGCTTGAAAAGCCATAAATTTATGTATAGAGATAACCAGAGTAAATAATTTTTAAAAAATGTTAAGGAATATTTTCACTGGTTCTGAAGAGCAGTTTCTTGTTGCATCAGTTTTGAAAAACCATATGTTTAGGTATAGAGATAATCAGTGTAGATAATTAAGATACAGTTTTATTAAGTTGAGAAATATTTTACAGGTTCTGATGAACAAGTTCCGGTTGCAGAAGAGAAGAGACAGCCTGAATCACTACCTTCTGCTTGGGGAAGTGACACTCAGCGTTTCTCAGATGTGATGAAGGGAACAGCAAAACCCCGTGCACCATCACAGTCATCTGTGGGAGAGAAGGATTTGCCTTTAGAACCCTCTATTCCCTCCAGCAGTACTTCTCCTGCCCCATCAGTCTCTGCAGCTGCAGTACCTCCAGTAGCCTCATCTCCAACATCCACAGCAGCTACTACCCAAGCTAGTCAAACCTCATCTACTACTACCACTTTACCATCATCTCAAGATGTTCTAAGCACAGCACCAACCACAGTCTCATTATCTTCTAGCTGTTCCACAGTTTCCTCCTCTACAACTTCAAATACCACCAGTAATGTAGTTGCCAGTAGCAGCAGTAGCAGCAACAGCAGCAGCAGCAGCAGTAGTAGTAGTAATAATAAAGTGGAGACACGACCTGTATCTAGGGAACAGCGTGGAGGCCGGGAAGACAAACGGACAGTACCTAATAGTGGGATGAAAGATAGGAGAGATTATACTCGGGACCACCAGAGAGATTTTTCACAGAGGGAGTCTGGTCGATCAGGAATGGGTAGAGACCGTGATCACAGACTTGGCCGTGATAGCAACACACGTACTGGAAAGGAAAATAGACCAGTACCTTCACGGCAGTGGAAGGAAGAGAAAGTGGATGCAGATGGCTGGATCACGAAAGGGCCTAGGGAGTCCCGTGCCCACCGTGAGATGAATCGTGAACAGAGAGAAAGACAGGAGTCGAGGGAAGTAAGGGCTCAGCACCTAGTGAATGGGGACTCTTCCCCCCCACCCTCTCCTAAGTAAGTAGATTGTGACAAGTGTTTTATGAAGTATTGTATGCTTGTGTTAGTATATGTAGTGTAGTTTACTTATGTTGAAAATGTACAGAAATAGCTTCTGGAAACACAGTATTGTTTAAGGACCCATAATCAAGAAATGAGAAATGCTTTGCTTGAAATAAAATATAGAGAAAAATAAATGAGATTTTTTAAATGTTAATCCTATGAAGTGTATATACCAGATACAAGAATTTTAGTATGAAAATGTATTCATACACTTTACACCAAAAATATAAACAAAGTTATAGAATTGGAAGTAACCCCACCCCCTCCTTTCTCCTGTTTTACATATACCTTTATAACCTATTAACTGATAATGGATCCTTAAATTTATACAGTTTTCAAATATTATCTGCGTGAGATGTCTACAAAATTTAGTTATACTGTACACAATGATGTAGTAACTTGTGTAAATTGTTTTTTAATTGGAGATTTACACAAGTCCATGTAGATTACTAAAGTTAGAGGTATTACTAGTTATACAACAAACACTTCATACATTTATGGAATGGAATATCTCACCAGTCCTTACATTGGACTTCGAGCTTTAAGGAATGTGCACAAGACTAAATTATCTCTTTAGGTCCTACTCCTACCTATTGGCTAATTTGTTCTTGGGGAGATTAAGGTTTGTTTTCTTCATTATCATCATCCTGTAATAAAAATGAGCTATTAAGTTTTCCTACTCTTGAAAGGAATGAAAAGTCT
>BOPN01000608.1:281462-283962 GCA_017312705.2 Penaeus japonicus
GGCAATTTGCGAACGGGGAAGAGAGCGATAACTCGATAATTACCGCGCTAACCAAGTCTGATAATTGTATGGACAAATTGCACGTGATAAAAGTCGAGAACATTGTTTTACAATACATCTTGATGTGTATGCATACATATACATCGTGTGTGTGTGTGTGTGTGTGTGTGTGTGTGTGTGTGTGTGTGTGTGTGTGTGTGTGTGTGCGCGCGCGCGCGCGTGCGTGCGCAAGAACCACATTAGATGTATTATAATCAAACGAATTAAACACCCACAAAGACTAATATCTCAAACACGTCATAAGATAAATACAAATAACATGAGCGATAAATAATAACAATATAATAAAATCAAACAAAATATATATCAAAATCAACCTTATCTTCAATATCAAGACGACTAAAAAGTGGGAAAAAAATTATCTTTGCCATCAACAACCATCAGACTATTGGCATGTCCAGCTCCTCACTCACTGCATCCACGAGACACAAGGGTTGGCGTTATAACCTATCCCCAGCATTTCAGTTAAACGCCCTCAATCAGGAATAGAAAGAGACACAATTCTGGACTTACCGAGAGAACACCACAATTACCAGTTCCCAGATGATGACTTCCCGACCAGTTACAGAAAACCATAACAGGTTGCCATTTGTTCTATCTACTTAGGTCATGGTCAGTATCTTAATATCCTAGGTTAGTATTATTCAACGTATTTTATCGTGACCTAGTTTGGTTTCATGTATTGTCCTCACGAACCTAATGAACGACTATTGCACATCAGACAACAATCATTTTAATAGTCCTTCCGACAAAAAGGTACTTTTTCATGCACATATATATTATCATATCAAATATATATCACAGATATATGTTATTATAGTAAATATATATTACAAAGATAGATTATTTAGTCCGTTATGGATTTCATATGATTTTCAAAACTATATATCCATCTAATAATTCATTTTATGCAACGGAGCGACCCAGTGACCATCTGCTCGTTACCAATACTTCGAAGAACCTGGCCACAGGTGATACTCGTAAATTGGAAGAATATCTATGCCGACTTTGAAACTTAATGAGACTAGATACAGATATCCAATCCCTTTTGAGAAACATTTACCTGGAAATATGGCTTGTGCATAAGTAAGTACAAAGAGCCGGAAAATAACGTCAGGCCAGGAAAGCAACAACAGTACTAAACACAGTGTCAAAGTTATACATTCTTGCAACAGATTTCTACAGTTGCAAAAATATAAGTCACAAAATTCCATTGCCTAAAACTAAAACAAAAAATAATAAAGTACAAAGCTCCCTCTAGATATCATTGATGCTCCTTCGGAAATCGAACAATTTCAAAGCAAGATCAGACACGTTACTTTGAAACTAATGCTGCAGATTAATGTCAACAAAACTCTTGCCTTGTACTTAATTTAAGCCTAGTACTCACTTGTAGACCATGTTGCGCGATTTGGTCTCTGAGACGTGTCTAGCGTTGTCTACATAGACACGTCTATAGACCAATCGCCGTCTACGAGTCTGTTGCGAGACAAAAAGTCGCAGGTCTATGGTCTCCCGATCGGAATGGGAGACAGCATGCAACGGTAGACATGTTGCACAACATTTTGCTAGTGTGTACGACATCTGCAACGATAGACGAGACACATCGGACTTCACAGTCTTTCTCCAGCTACCAAGCGTGCCGGGTGCCTTGCGGCCAAATTAACGCTTTTGCATTGCTTTTTGAAATGTGGTCAAACGAAAAGGTATTGAAACTAATCGAAGATTATCATGCTTCTAGCTGTCTTTGGGACGTGACGAGTTCCGATTATAAAAACCGCGTAAAAAAAAGACACTTGAATCACTGGATTAGATATTCTAAAGGTGTACATGAGGCTCGTGAAAGAGTCTCCATTTGCTAGGAAACGCAGTGTGACTGCTAGTCGAAGAAAAGCTGGGATAGCTTCTTTAAATTTTGTATCCTTCTTCATTATCAGTCCTCCAACCATCAGAAGCAAATCTTCGAAATCAGTAGAGGTTAGGCGGGTGAAATTTCGAAAACCCATGGCGTCTTAATTTATTTAATAATGAAATACCGAACCTAGGTCCTTCTGCAAACACTTCGCGACTCCACCAACGTTTACGTTTTCTCGTTCTTTCACTTGCAATTAGCGCTAAGCAGGAACTCACTCCGCACAGAGCAATTTCCCCCATGATGTACTAATAGAGACTAGACGAGAAATTCAAATCGTAGTGTGGACGCTAGACGAGACAAAGAACGGTGTCTTTAGACGGTCTATAGACCATGTCTATAGACCGTCTATAGAGGGTCTATAGACAAATCGCGCAACATGGTCTACAAGTGAGTACTTACCTTAATTAGAAAAGTTTTCTACTCAGAAAAGAACACGAAGTCTGTTCACTTGACCGAAGCATCGAAACACCTCGGCGATGTTCAGAATGCTTCGAAAGGTCTATGGGAAGGCAATGGGTAGTACAG
>BOPN01000608.1:286462-288962 GCA_017312705.2 Penaeus japonicus
AAACTACGAGAAAAATGATCTACCCTACCTTTTAAAATCAGCTAATACCCTGCTTGGTATACCCGTGCCCAGAGAGAGAGTGTCCACGACCTCACTCAACACGGGCATGTGACTGACTGTGGTGGTACGACCTTCGGGGTTACTTTATAATTCACATTGTTCCTATTTCAGGGAGTAATGCGACTCGTTTTCCATTTGTGTGTTTGTGTTTTATTTGTTACCATAGCTGTTTTTCTTTTTTTTTCTAGTTTTAGTGTGTGTGTGTGTGCGCTTGTGTGTGGGTCTGTGTTATTGTTGTTGTTGCTCTAGTTGTTCAGTCTGTGTGATATTGAGTCGCGTTCCATGTTTCATATATCAAAATGCACTTATATTCTACTGCAGTTCAACAGCTCTGAAGCACCATGTATCTAATATAATATGATTTTTTATTTAATGTAATACTTTCTTTCGAATTGCGTTTCTTGAATTTCAGTATTTTATGATACTGGTGTTGCTACGTTGGGTCATGACTACTCTAGCGCAGCTATTACTACTACAGCCGTTACTACTACTATTACTTTGCTACTGTTACTACTACAATTACTACTACTTCAGGTACAACGAAAGAAAACTACCACAATTACTACTGCCGCTGTATTTCTATTTCTATTCCTTCCATAAACTACCTGTTTCTACCACATTACTAATGCTACTACTACGACCATCAAAGCCACATTACTACCAATATTACAATCACGAATTGTAATATTGCCAACACAAATTTTAAGCATTACGAAATAATTCTTAAAAGAAAGAGAAAATTTAGTACGGAAATACTAAAAATGTTTGCAAATGCAGAGCTTGTATTTTCTCTACTTGAACAATTTTGATTTTATTACACTGAAAATATGTTAATATTTTGAAAGTATTGTTTTTCCTTCTTTAGAACTAGATAAAAAGTATGTTGTAGAAGGATGAAGGAACTGCGGAATACCAGTCTACCCTGTGGTAAGGACTTCGGAAGTAGACATAGAAAATGGGAATATAAGGTACGAGCTTAATATATAATAAACATTGAAACACCAAGGTTATCTTCATCCCTTCGAAGATGTATACATGTATATATATGTATATGTATATATATATTTTTTTTTATTATACATTTATATATATATGTATGTATTCATACATATATATGTATATATACATAGATACACACACACACACACACACAAACATATATATATATATAGAGAGAGAGAGAGAGATAGATAGATAGATAGATAGATAGATATAGATATGTATATATATACATACATACATATATATATATATATATATATATATATTATATACATATGTTTATATGTATATGTTTATGTGTGTGTGTGTGTCTGTGTGGGTGGGTGAGTGTGGGTATGAGTATGGGTGTGGATGTTGGTGTAAGCGCAAGTGTGTGGGAAGATAAAGGTATCAATGAAACTGAATAATTCTTCATCAGTATTACATGTAATTACATATAATTCCGATAACGGGATAATAGCAACGCGGTAATTGAGTCTCCTGCCTTGTGAAATTGTTCAGTCGACAACAAGTGCTGATGTGAACTCGTGTGTGTTTATGTGTGTATGCACACATAGAAAGGTATATGTTCATATATATGTGATTACGTGTATATATATGTATATATATATATATATATATACATATATATATATATACATATATATACATAGAGTGAGAGAGAGAGAAAGATAGATAGGTAGATATAGATATATATAGGTAAATATATATATATATGTATATATTTACATATATACATACACACATATGCATATATATATATATATATATATATATATATATATATATATATATATATATATATATATATATATATATATATATATATATATATATATATATATATATATACATATATATATACATATGTATATGTACATATACATGTGTGTGTGTGTGTGTGTATACATTTTTTTTATGAATGTGTGTATGTGTGTAATGAAACAAAAAAGGAAACGAATGATATCCCATGACTCTTCGAATCCATTTGTAATCCTCTTCAGTTGAAATAAAAATGGAAATGGACTCTTTACTTCTTATACTTCGTCTGAAGATTAATCCAGGTGGATTCCAAATGTCTGGAATCATTTTTCTTTTCTCTTTGTGGATATATTTAATCTTATCTAAGTGGAAACACGATGCTATGTTTGTATCTTTGTGAATATACAGGTTTATATATATATATATATATATATATATATATATATATATATATATATATATATATGTGTGTGTGTGTGTGTGTGTGTGTGTGTGTGTGTGTGTGTGTGTGTGTGTGTTTATATATATATACATATATTTATATATTCATATATATATATATACATATATATATATATATATATATATATATATATATATATATATTATATATATATATACATACATATATATCATATATATACATATTTGTATATATATATATACATATACACAC
>BOPN01000608.1:341611-354111 GCA_017312705.2 Penaeus japonicus
ATGTGGTGGCTTCAACTTTTCAATTTTCAATTTTCAGCAATTAATAAACCTCCACTACATATACTAGAGAGACAGAAGTTTTAGACCTACCTGGTAATTTATGGTCAAATTCGGTCCAGAGTATAGCTAGTGGAGGTCTGTTTTCTATTGTTGGAGGTCAAAGTGCAGAAATTATGGGTATTGCTTGTTGTGGTCTTTCTCTGTATAAGCACCCAAATTGACATTGTATTCTAGAATAGTTACATTGCATTTATGCTAAAAGAAAAGGTGTGATAGTTAGAATGGTAGATAAAACAATAATATAGTTTGTAAAAATTATTGAAAAAGTATTGACTAAGCTATTTATAAATATATCTTAATGGAACTAAAACTCTGAGTGAAAATTTATATGTTAGTATTCATCTACCATGTGTAGATAGAATACAATATTTTGTAACTGAATGCGCCAAAAAAAGTATACCTGTACTACACATTATACACATTTTACAAAATGGAAATTATTGTATGATTTCCCGCCTCTAGCACATTTTTTTCCTGCCGTATGAAAACCAAATACATCATGCTTTTGTGGCATTTTTGTGCAATTGTCATTTATAAGGAAATGATACAAGGAATTAAAATATCCTTGGAAGGACATTGGTACTCCATAATTCTTCAGGATAAAAAACAACAACTGAAAATTCCTCTTAGAGACAGTGTAAATTTTTTGTACTTCTTGTACAGCTGGTTTCACCAAGTTAAAAGGTTAGTCATCATTGCTTTCTTTTTCTTTCTTGATAAATTTTGATGTATATAGATACTGGAAAATGATCCCTTACCATTAATCTTCTAAACTGCATAAGATGTCTGTTTTTCTAGAAAATAATTTTACCAAAAGCATAACCATTTAGAAAGTGGAGGTGATCATTCATAGGATTATGACTTAATAGTTTAGTATAACTAAAATATTGCATACCCATGTTATATTGAATGTGCAGAATTAGTGTGAAAATCATTTTAAATCATTGTATCCTGAATATAGTACCTCATTTCTTCATACTGGATTAGAAAATTTTATAGAGATTGTCATACATAATTTCACTGATTAAAACATACACACATTAATTCTACATAATTATGATTAACTTCAGTAGACTAGTATCTTTCATAACATTACAAGAAAATGTCCTTTGACAGGTGTGGTAATCCTTGGCATTTGCTGGTCATTACTACTTGTGTATGTAATGTCGTCCTTGAAGTGGCAGCCAGGAGATATTAACGCTGCTCAACACATGGCAGAAACAGGTGGAAAGGCAAACATTCCCATGGCAAGAGCAGTAAAGAGCAAAGTAAGGATGTATATATTTTATTTTATTTTGAAAGAGAATTGTATGTGTTTAAGTTGATATCTTTATATAAAATGAAAAGATGCTATAAGGACTACTGAAAAATGTGATACCAAGTTTAGATCACAAGAATACAGTTGATATTACAGTGAAGAGTATGGTATGTTTTTAATTTAGGTTAACTCCTGTTAATGCAATATTACTTTTGTTAGAATAGTCTCTTGAGGTTAATATACTTTGAAATATCCCATATAAACTTTGAAAAAAGAAGGTCAACTAAAGGTTTTCTTATTTTACAGATGTTAATCAAGGAGATATTAGATGCAATACATTTAAGCAATAAAAACAAATCAAAAACAATAAATACAACATTGATGAAAGACCTAGTCGTACCCACAAAAAAGAATGAAACCAAAAAGTCTGGTAAGTTTATGTATTATCATTGACACAAAAGTAAATAGATGACAGAGATGGCAATGGCAAGTATCAGTAAATTAAAATTTTGAGTAAAGTTTATTAATAGAGTTAACTGTCTGACTAAGTATATTAGTCAGTTTAAAGTTCCTTTTTATTGTTCTTTAGACTAAGTTCAGATCTTATCCACTGGTAATTAGAGAATTATTATTTCTATTACATTGTTAATTTTTGGTTCAGCTTTTTAATATGAACATTTACTTCATACTTATAACTAAGTATTTCTGAAATTATCATTAAGAGATGACAATGCAAGTACAAACAAAACTCATAACATGAAAGTAAAAATTCTTAGAAATTGAAGAAGGTGACTTGCCATTTACACATGATGTGCTCATGATTTACTTTCTCCTGGAATGATTGAAAGAATCACTAAAAGGAGTATACATACTTTTTTCAGATTCATCAATTAATGTGGTGATCTCTGGTGATGCAGAGACCCTACTGGGTGTAATGGCAGTGATCAACAGTGTAGTTGCAAATACAAAGTCTGCTGTCCACTTTTATATAACTGTGCCCAAGATTATCATTCCAGATTTCAGGTTTGTTTGTCTTCATTTGTGATTAGTTTACGTAAAGGTAAAGGGATACTCATATTTCTTTCTATTTGTATTCAACCCTTCCAAGACTAGCCACATCATTCACAGAAGGGTTAAATAACATGATATAAGGCTGTCTTTTAGTAATGGAAGGAATTGTTTAGTTGTAATTCAGTCATTGTTATATTACCTGTGCGTTACAAACTTTTTTTCTTTGTTTATTTTTTCTTTTTTTTGTTACTTTAATTTACTTAACTGTAGGAAATGGATACTGAAAACGAAACTCCACAAAATAAACTACACCATCCGGCCACATTCGCCAGAAATGCCCAAGGGGAAGCCGCATTTTGCCAAGATCTACCTTTTCTCAATATTCCCGGAATTGGAGGGCAAGTTTTTATACCTGGATTCAGATGTTATTGTACAGGGTGAGTAATTTCAAGTAATTTATCCCAAGTGGGATTTGATTGTTATTGAAATTCATGTTAAACACATATATGCAAACATGCAGCCACATGTATTGATTGACTGTCAGATATTCAGTGACCATCTACAGTTTTAGAATAGGAAAGTACCAGATCCAATGACATCTAGTTTAACTTTATTAAAGACAGACATTATACATCAACAACTCAATCAATAATCTTAGGTGACCCAAAGGTTAAGAAATGTTGCTTATAGGATACTGTAGTGATAGCATACCTGGCTATATCATATAAGAGTTTAGGATGTTGATACCATACAATATTGTATAGATGATATGATATTACATTATACGTCTATAACAAGACATATAATATATACTGTACTCTTTTATGCTTAGTAATTCCTTTGTGTATAAGAGAAAAATGAGATATTGTGTTGTGTATGTGATACTGTTGAGTTGAGTACATCCTGTTACATCTGCTACCTTTGCTACTGCCTGTTCTCCAGTAAGAATTTCTGAACTCTATCATAACCTTATGATCTCAAATGTGGTCAGGTATTGCTAGAACTGATGTTATGCAATGCATGCTTGTGTGTGTATGTAAACACATTTATACATGTTTAACAAAAAGTAAAGGAAAATAATGAATGTCCAAAAAATGAATGTATAAATGGGAATCTACGGTAAATGTTGCAAGCCTATGCATATTACTCGAGTGCTGTTCACAAATGAGACACTGTCTGTAGTTTCCATACAGGATGATAATTTGTTTAAAAAACAAAAGAGTATTAAGTAAAATAGTATATTTTTTGGTAATTTTGTTATAGTATACATAAGATATATATTTCAGTAAAGTAAATAATTGAATCATTTGCCAAATAAATTTCATAAAGAAGAATAGCATCTGAAAATCAAATGTAAGTTTGTGTGTGTGTGTTGGTATGGTTCAGATTTTTTCTTCTTTTTTTGACCTGTTATTTCAGCTCATGCTAAATATGTTTCTGTTACATGAAAAATTGATACCTACATCGTTTTTCTTTTCTGCATCTCTCATTTTTAACATATAAAATGAAAGTGTATTTAAGGTTTACTTAACCCACACAGGACGGGTGGTACAGCATGTGTACCGCGCATTCAAAAGCCCAGTTGCCGGGTGGCACAGTATTGTGCCAGCCATTCAATTGATTTAGGCCTAATAATTTGAACGCCCCGGCATTTGGACATTCAAGGCTAGAATTCCCCCGTCGGGGATGGGTTAATATGTTCTCAAGCTTTGTTACTGGTCCAGGTTTTTACTAGGTATTGGCTAGATTTCTTAAGTGCATTTCCTTTTTGTTGTTCTTCTTTTTCTTTTTGTAATGAAATTAATAACAAATGCATCATAGGGTATCATGTTCAGATGTCTAAAAAACATCCCCTCTCTCGCAGGTGACATCAAAGAGCTGAATAATGTCCCACTGGATGAGAATCATCTCGGAGCCTTCTCTGAGGACTGCACCTCGGTGTCCAAGCGCTTCAACATGGCAAAACCCCGTTATGATCCCTTACCATTAATCTTCTAAACTGCATAAGATGTCTGTTTTTCTAGAAAATAATTTTACCAAAAGCATAACCATTTAGAAAGTGGAGGTGATCATTCTTAGGATTATGACTTAATAGTTTAGTATAACTAAAATATTGCATACCCATGTTATATTGAATGTGCAGAATTAGTGTGAAAATCATTTTAAATAATTGTATCCTGAATATAGTACCTCATTTCTTCATACTGGATTAGAAAATTTTATAGAGATTGTCATATATAATTTCACTGATTAAAACATACACACATTAATTCTACATGATTATGATTAACTTCAGTAGACTAGTATCTTTCATAACATTACAAGAAAATGTCCCTTGACAGGTGTGGTAATCCTTGGCATTTGCTGGTCATTACTACTTGTGTATGTAATGTCCTCCTTGAAGTGGCAGCCAGGAGATATTAACGCTGCTCAACACATGGCAGAAACAGGTGGAAAGGCAAACATTCCCATGGCAAGAGCAGTAAAGAGCAAAGTAAGGATGTATATTTTTTTTATTTTGAAAGAGAATTGTATGTGTTTAAGTTGATATCTTTATATAAAATGAAAAGATGCTATAAGGACTACTGAAAAATGTGATACCAAGTTTAGATCACAAGAATACAGTTGATATTACAGTGAAGAGTATGGTATGTTTTTAATTTAGGTTAACTCCTGTTAATGCAATATTACTTTTGTTAGAGTAGTCTCTTGAGGTTAATATAGCTTTGAAATATCCCATATAAACTTTGAAAAAAGGTCAACTAAAGGTTTTCTTATTTTACAGATGTTAATCAAGGAGATATTAGATGCAATACATTTAAGCAATAAAAACAAATCAAAAACAATAAATACAACATTGATGAAAGACCTAGTTGTACCCACAAAAAAGAATGAAACCAAAAAGTCTGGTAAGTTTATGTATTATCATTGACACAAAAGTAAATAGATGACAGAGATGGCAATGGCAAATATCAATAAATTAGAATTGTGAGTAAAGTTTATTAGTAGAGTTAACTGTCTGAATAAGTATATTAATCAGTTAAAAGTTCCTTTTTATCGTTCTTTAGACTAAGTTCAGATCTTATCCACTGGTAATTAGAGAATTATTATTTCTATTACATTGTTAATTTTTGGTTCAGCTTTTTAATATGAACATTTACTTCATACTTATAACTAAGTATTTCTGAAATTATCATTAAGAGATGACAATGCAAGTACAAACAAAACTCATAACATGAAAGTAAAAATTCTTAGAAATTAAAGAAGGTGACTTGCCATTTACACATGATGTGCTCATGATTTACTTTCTCCTGGAATGATTGAAAGAATCACTAAAAGGAGTATACATACTTTTTTCAGATTCATCAATTAATGTGGTGATCTCTGGTGATGCAGAGACCCTACTGGGTGTAATGGCAGTGATCAACAGTGTAGTTGCAAATACAAAGTCTGCTGTCCACTTTTATATAACTGTGCCCAAGATTATCATTCCAGATTTCAGGTTTGTTTGTCTTCATTTGTGATTAGTTTACGGAAAGGTAAAGGGATACTCATATTTCTTTCTATTTGTATTCAACCCTTCCAAGACTAGCCACATCATTCACAGAAGGGTTAAATAACATGATATAAGGCTGTCTTTTAGTAATGGAAGGAATTGTTTAGTTGTAATTCAGTCATTGTTATATTACCTGTGCGTTACAAACTTTTTTTCTTTGTTTATTTTTTCTTTTTTTGTTACTTTAATTTACTTTACTGTAGGAAATGGATACTGAAAACGAAACTCCACAAAATAAACTACACCATCCGGCCACATTCGCCAGAAATGCCCAAGGGGAAGCCGCATTTTGCCAAGATCTACCTCTTCTCGATATTCCCAGAATTGGAGGGCAAGTTTTTATACCTGGATTCAGATGTTATTGTACAGGGTGAGTAATTTCAAGTGATTTATCCCAAGTGGGATTGATTGTTATTGAAATTCATATTAAACACACATATATGCAAACATGCACCCACATGTATTGATTAGTTGTCAGATATTCAGTGACCATCTACAGTTTTAGAATAGGAAAGTACCAGATCTATGATGTCTAGTTTGACTTTATTAAAGACAGACATCATACATCAACAACTCAATCAATAATCTTGGTTGACCCATAGGTTAAGAAATGTTGCTTTATAGCATACTGTAGTGAAGCTGTATTGATTTGATACCATACCTGGTTATATCATATAAGAATTTAGGATGTTAATACTATACTTTATTGTATATATAATAGTGATAGAAAAGCACAATACATATGTGGACATATGTCTAGAGGTATACTATGTAAAAGAGAGATGAGATATTCTGTTGTGTATGTGATGCTGTTGAGTTCAGTACATCCTGTTACATCTGCTACCTTTGCTACTGCCTGTTCTCCAGTAGGAATACATGAAAATCTATGGTAAATGTTGCAAGCCTTTGCATATTACTTGAGTGCTGTTCACAAGTGAGACACTCTTTGAAGCTTCCATACAGGATGAGAATTTGTTTAAAAAACAGAAGAGTATTAAGTAAAACAGTATAATCTTTGGTAATTTTGATTTCGGTAAAGTAAATAATTGAGTCATTTGCCTAATTATTTTCAAAAAGAAGAATATCATCTCAAAATTAAATGTAAGTTTGTGTGTGTGTTTGCATGATTCAGATTTTTTCCTTCTCCTTTTTTGACCTCTTATTTCAGCTCATGGTAAATATAATGTTTTTGTTACATGAAAAATTAATACATACATTGTTTTTCTTTTTTACATTTCATTTTTAACATGTAAAATGAAAGTGTATTTAAAGGTTTACTTAACGTGTTTTCAAGATAATTAATTTTGAAGAGCTCTGTTACTGGTCCAAGATTTTACTAGGTAGTGGCTAGATTTCTTAATTGCATTTCCTTTTTGTTGTTCTTCTTCTTCGTCTTTTTCTTCTTTGTAATGAAATTGATAACAAATGAATCTTAGGGTATCATGTTCAGATGACTAAAAAAAACATCCTCTCTCTCACAGGTGACATTAAAGAGCTGAATAATGTCCCACTGGATGAGAATCATCTCGGAGCCTTCTCTGAGGACTGCACCTCGGTGTCCAAGCGCTTCAACATGGCAAAACCCCGTTACTCAACGCACATAAACCTCCAGCACCCAAAACTCAAAGGAAACAAGATTAAGCCTATGGCATGCACATTTAACACAAATGTCTTTGTAGCAAATATGACAAAATGGAAGGCAGAAAACGTTACCATGCAGTTATTAGACTGGGTGATGAGCAGTAGTAGAAGGTTAGTACACAGTACTAATGCATAATCCATATGCTCAATTTGATAATCATTGCAAGAGTTAGGTTGTCCTGTAACCTAAAATAATCCCATGAAAAAAAAAAATTACACTCCTCAATGATAATGGTAAGATGCAACTCATTTGTAGGTGTGTGTACACTAGTTAAATTTGAATTTGATTTTGGTATTAGAATAAGAAAGGCATATTTTGCTTCCAGACAACCAATCTATGGACAAGAACCAGAAACAGATGAAGCAGAAGCAGCCATGTTGATTGTCCTTTATCACAAGACAGTTCAGTTACCACACCTATGGCATGTTGGTGACTTAGGTAAGAGTAAGAAAGTTAACTTTGTTATTTGAATAATGCTTTACAGTAATAGGAATTACCTTTGATTATATACTAAGGTATTATTTGACTTATTGTATTATAATTCACAATTTGTGTTGCAGGAGTTACAGCAGGAGCTAGTTATTCCAAGGACTTTATTACCACTGCTAAATTGCTACACTGGAATGGCCACTTCAAGCCTTGGGCTCGAAAGGCAGCATTTATTGAAGTGTGGATGAAATACTACTTACCTGACCCAGACAAGAAATATAAGCCTATTCGGAAGTTCATCTAGAGAAGTTTAATACAATATGGCTAATCTGATTTTAAGAAGAGTGCATTATTATGAACCTATATAGGAAAAAAGAAAGAGGATATCACATTTTATTTGAAAATTAACTTCAGATTGTGCTTATATTTTCATAGAATATATTAAGTGATTTCAGAAAAGAAAAAAATATGTATATATGTATTCATGTGTGTATATATATACATATATATATATGTGTGTGTATATATATATATATATATATATATATATATATATATATATATATATATTTATGTGTGTGTATATATATATATATATATATATGTGTGTGTATATATATATATATATATATGTGTGTGTGTATATATATATATATATATATATATATATATATATATATATATATATATATATATATATATATATATATAAATTACAATTAAAGTTTTCAAAGATCGTTTGTGCAATATGTGAAAGGCAGCTTTATATGCAAGCTTGGGATGGGATGGATTTATTAGCACACATTTTAGTGGGCAGACTAACCAGTTCGTGTGACACAATGAGTGAACTGTAGATTACAAAAATTATCAAATACCTTTATATATTATGATGTTACAAAGTCATGGAAAGGCTTGATCTCAGAGACACTATTTTGATTGTGATCTTTAATTGGCATTACTTATCTCCTCTACCTATGTTTATTATGTTTTACATAAGATAATTATGTTGCCTTCATGTGGACCAATATAGCTTTACTGGAGGAAGTCTGCTTTATAATGTTGTGCGACCTGCGATTTTAACAGTGTGTCCTTCGTGTTGTATGAAATTTATTTCATTTCTTTAATTTGTGAAGGATTTGAAGGTGCCAAATGCTTATGAGATGTTGAGCCAAACCTGGAGAATTATTTTGTCTTTAGTTCAATGTCCATTCCTGAAGGTTGTAAGGTATAGTTTGGTATATCATGACCTTTGAATATATCAGCTAGTTTGAGAAGTATTGGGGGAACTTTGGTTCAGCTTAAGGAAGGAACCATAGTGTAGGTTGTTCATCAAAATTTTCATTTAGTTTCATGTTGTTTTTTATTAATATTCAAAGCATCTGTATAAATGCATCATGGAGCTTAACAGTCTGCACTCTCTGTTTGAGAGATAACTGAGGCAAAAGTACCTGACATGCACACAGGTATGTAGTGCTTACCCTCCTAATGTAATTATGTAATAGATGAGTTTCAGAGTGGAGATAATGAATGATATATTTAAGATTATAATATTTTATTGCAAGACATAACCAAACGCTTAGATGAGATTTTAAGAGGTTGCATTCCATTTTAGGATATGGAATTTATAATGAAACAAGAATGAATTAGTAATGAAAATTCAGATTTTTATATAGAATATGTGTTGGTTGTCACAGGCCTATAGTTGTAGCTTGATTTGTTTGTCTTTTAACTTATTATGGTCTACCAAGGTTTCATTGTGATTATGGTGCTCAGAACATATAGGAATATATTGTATAAAGTATGTCTTCTAGTATTAAAGACATTTATATTTTCTGTCAACACATTTGAATGTAATTTTATATTTAGGCACAATTTTTCATTTGTTGTTTAGGCAAGTCACCCTATTGACAAACTTAATAATGTGGTTATCGTCTACAATTTTTTCAATTTTCTAGTCAAGTTTAGATCTTGGTTGGAAGTTGAATTTTACATTGCTAAATGCATTGTACTTAGACTTTTAAAAATACTTATATCAAGTATGCATATTTGAACTTAGCACTAAGCCAAAATTATTAAAACAAAATTTCATGAATTAAAAATCAGGGAATATGTGATAGAGAATGATAAGTATATTGGTTGTTTTCAATTCAATCATTTTCATTACTTAAAAGCTGAAGCAATTTCAAATGCTGTTTATAGAATAGACTATTTAGAGATATCATGATAGATTCAGAAAGCCAACAATTAATTTTAGATCACATACATATATATGTAGCTCGTTAGAATTGAGGAAAGAGACGTATTTGACTTGAAAAGATGACAACAAAATACTATTGTTAATCGAGAGCAAAGACTAATGAATGGCAAAAGAATTCAGAAGTATTGGGCATTTCCATGGGAGGGTTTCCTTAATATTTATGTGTGTGATGTGTGCTAGAGGAAATTTAATGTATGAATTAAAAAGGTTTATGTTTATTTTGAATTGTATTGTCATTTGTGTGTTAGGCATGTGTTTTTATATTGGAACATTTTTTTTAGATGTATTATTGGTTTCTTTATCTTTTTTTACTTTTTTCCACAGAAACTTGCATATGCTTAATAAAGTTATTTTTGCATTTTCTACATTGTTTTTAAAACCTCACATAACTCTGAACATAATATTGACTGTGATTCATGTGGTATTCATAGGACTGTCGCTAATTAATATCTATTCTAAAATGGTTAAATTAGAATTATTGCTATAAATTTTCATTTCATTATATTGCGATTAGTTACAGACTGAATGTTTAAATTTTACACATAATTGCATGTCTTTGGACATTGTGTTTTGAGATTGCATTCCAACTGTGCACTACACCTTTTGCCCTTTAGGTCTGCAAACCTTGAACTTATTTCCCAGTCCTTCCCAGTTTTTTAGTAGCATCTTAAATATCTTCTACATGAATCATTTACTTTGACATTAATGATATAACACTGAATCCTCATCAAGATCTAGTAGCTGAATCTAATTGATTTCAAATGCCTTTATCTTTCTGTACTAGAGACAAGAGGTGCTCCTTTATCTGAAACAATATTTCCAACCAAAAAAAAATCGTTGGTGGTTATTTTGTTCCTACAATATTGTCTTGGCATTTCTGATCAAAAATCAAAAGTGAACTGGCAACAACTTGTCTGCAGTGTCTTGTCGATGTGAAGATCAGGGAATAAGTGAAAGAGAAAAGTAAGTTCACTGATCTTTCTTTTTTTGTGTGTGTGTGTTTCCATTTCCAGATGAACACCAGTCCATTTCTTATTTCTTATTTGCATCTTACAGTTCAACTGCATCACATCTCAAAACTTTACTACAGGAGCTTTTCCTCATTTTTCTACAAATTACTTATATTATACAGTATACAATATAGTGGTTCTCAGAGGTGACCTCGAAATATGAGCTGGATTTTGAAATAAGGTCTGATAATAAGTAAAGGCACCATTATATATATATATTTTTTTTATTGTACATCTTACTGTAATGCAGGTGTCTTAAATAAAGTTGACATATAATTCCTGAAAAAATATGAAGCTCCTGACAAAACATGTTAACAATGTTAACGTACTGCAATTGATCAGGTCTAACACTGAGGTAGCTTTTTTAACATCTTTCTGTAACAGAGTAACGAAATCAAATATAGGATATACAATAGTATGGATATTGAAGTAAAAAATATTTATCTGTGTGTGTAAAGTACCCTAAGTTTCATCGTCACGTGGGCATTCAAAATTCTGAACACAAATGACAACTTCGTATCATGGACGTGGCCGATCTAATCTCTCCATACTATGTGGAAAAGGTTGGAGCATTAGTAGAACATTTCGCTTGGCTGCAGTTGAACGTCTTGCTCGCTCACTTCCCATAACTTCTTAGCCAGTCCCTCGTCTTCGGCGGACGGGTGGCACTCGCTCTCCTAGAAACAAGAATAATTCCAGTCATTAAGAAATCCCTTGTTTAAAATGACTGATTATTATTCCCAGAAATAATACAAAACATATACAATTTTGGACATTTCTGTCGTATCTGATTCGGTACGAAGTAAGGAGACTGTGTTTTGCTTAAAACTATTTGGCAAAACGAACCTTGCAGTCAACGAAGTACTTGCCAGATACGTCTTGAGCTTCCTTGGCAACGGCAAGATAAATGCTGCTCTGTGCGCCCCCGTCACGTTGCTTGTGGTGGAAGAAGTGAGTCTGACTTAGTATAAGTACTTCGTATTTACAAAATATACACTGCGAATACATAAACAGGTTCTCACCCTCTCCTATTTCTCCCTTTTCCCGTATTTTTTGTCACTGCATCTCCTTTTTTCTTTCTTCTACCTCTCTGTACCTTTGCCCGCGCCCTCCCCGCCATACCTTACCTTGCCTATGATCCCCACGAGGAGGGTCAAGAAAGAGCCCAACCACGTATTCTCTTTGTTGAACACCTCCGTGGCGACGACTCCCGGATGCAGGCAATTGGCCACCACGCCTGCAGGCAGAGACGATGACATCATTATTTTTAATAAACA
>BOPN01000608.1:374111-394111 GCA_017312705.2 Penaeus japonicus
AGTGGAACGTTTGGGAAGTTAGTTGGTCATTTTTTATTGATTATTGTTTTGATATCTGAGGCATACTTTAGGAAATTGTGAATATGTTTGTCATTATTGAGGCACATATAGGTTCGTTAGGAATAAGTTGTTATCATGAACAGACGAATGCCCAAACTAATAGGTAGATATTTTGTTAGCATTGTTATACTAACACAATAATTTGTATGAATATGAAATGATAATGTCCAAACCATATTACCCACGTGGTAAAATATCGCACCGTTTCACCGTAGAAAAGGTATACAATGACAATTGGATTGGCGTCTTGGCAAAGTATTCATTATCATTCATGCCTTCTCTGTATCATCACCATTGTCATCATCAGTTTCATCATTGCTCTTGTTGCTGTAATAATCACCCCTATCGTCAAGATGTTGTGGTGTCTATAACCATTATCGTAATCGTTGTTGTTGTAGTTGTGATTGTATTACAAGTTTGAATACTTCTATCATTATCATTACCTGCTGCACATCGGTTTTCTTGTTATAGTTATTAAAAATCATATCATTGATGGTAATTATAAAAATATAATTTATTTACACAGCTTGATAAATATATCATCATGAACTTATTAACAAGCTTAAATCTCTATGGGCAGAATATAACAATTAAAGTAGTGATTTCATAAAGTTATAGTTTGAATTATCACAAGGGTACTTTATTATGCAGTCAGAAATAGTAAAAGCAAAACCCAAAAATGTTTCACTTGACATCATGAAATATAGAAACAACCAACATATGCGTTGCATGAATTTATCCTCCTGCACAATAATGCAATAAAAACAATCTGATGCATTACACTAAATTGCAGTCATCATGTTCATTGCTCCCAAGTGAACGCGTTTATTTCAAGAAGTAAAAAGTAAGCGCTTATTACTGACGCAAGCATGGTTTTGAATATTCATTATTTTATCATGAAAAATGGCAGTTTAAATTCGAATCTGTTATTTTTTCGTCGTAGGCTATCAAATCTAATTCTTTGATAGGATGACACCTACCCCTGATATTCTACTGATATTCAATACCATTTGATTAATATTTGTTTTAAAAAAATGTGAGTGTGGAGAGAGAGAGAGAGAGAGAGAGAGAGAGAGAGAGAGAGAGAGAGAGAGAGAGAGAGCAAATGAATACGCATATAACATATGTTAATGAGACAATACTTGAAAGCATATAGAAACTATATCATATATATAAAAGCGGAATTCAAAATTCGAGACTGGTAGCTCTACTACATTCGTAATAACATTTGTCAAATTAGTTAATCGCTTCTTTTTACAATGTTAATTCATTTGAAATTTGAAATGAAACGGTGCGATATTTTACCACGTGGGTAATATGGTTTGGACATTATCAACTCATATTCATACAAATTATTATGTGTTAGTATAACAATACTGACAAAATATCCACATATTAGTTTGGGCATTCGTATTGGATACAGGTTCAGTCAACATTATCGACAAAAAAATTATCACCCCATATCTTACTCATTGATTTTACTATCTTGAATAATTATTTTGCATTGATACAATAATGTGACATTAACTAATCAATTTCACCAGGCAAGACCACAAGTCGACCGACTTTCTCGCCCAAAACCTGTCAATTTGGCCAACAGATGGCACCACCACCTCCGTAAACAAATACTTCCCTCTTGAAAATTCCAAGTACACAAACAAAATAATTACCCTTCAGAAACCAAACACCAAAACCTAAAGTGTTACAAATCAAAGCTTTTAGATATACAGAAAATAACACAACACACATAGTCCAGAAAAAGTCCCTGACAAGCTGAATAATCGCGAGTAATTAATCGAAGCGTCCGCGAGCGAGTGGTGCTTCTGGGTCAGACAGCAGTAGTGCGTTCAGGTGCAAAGGTGTGGAGTCAGAAGTGGCTGTGTTGCTATACTGTATGTGGTTATTTGGGTACGTATCTGTGGTATTACTTCACTTCCTAGTGACTGATGGAGAAATAAACGCTTTTTCTCGATTTCTCTTAATTTTGTGTTTAGTTGTTTTGCTTGCTAGTGAGAAATTATTATTTTGTGAGGCTTTTTTTTCCTTTTAAATATCATGAGAGTTGCAATGATTGTCTGTTCTCTACACAGAAGTATTTTAATTGCATAATCAATGTTTTCAAAGTTGAGTGTTCGTTTTTTACGGTAGTTTCATAGATATTTTAGATAAATCTTGCTTAAACATCTGCATCACCATACACAATGTTTTTTTTGTTATTAGAAAGTCTGTGTTCTTTTCAAATTCATTAAAGAAATGTATTCCTCTATATTTAATAACCTGCAATCTTAAGTCTAATCCTTAAGTGGTGACAAGCCACTTCAAAGAATAAATAGGTAACACATAATTTTGAAATTAACAATGTTTGCAAACTGAGAGATGTAAGCCAAACTCTGCAATATCTATGCAATGTTTGTCAAGCTCTTTATTAGTAGGATTTAGCTTTGACGCTCAATTTGCTCCTTTGTGCTCAAGTTTCAATGACCATTTACTCTTACTGTAGGCTTGAGATGCAGACCACAACATGTTATACTCGAAACACAGGAAAAATGTCCAAGAAAAAAGTCACTGGGATTTGATGAAATGTCTGAATAAATCATTTGATTATTAACCCTATGATGACGGTGCGTCACACCTGTGTGACATGGCTAAATGCCCAATGATGGGGCAAAGCACCAGTGTGACGCACCCAATGCAATATTGCATAGGCCCAGCGTAGGGGGTTTCCACTTATTGCCGGGCCCGTCGTGATTGGGTTAATGAGTGTCAGCATATGGTCCGAGAATAGGAATGTGTCTCATCCAGTGAAGAGAATGAAATACAGTGTTTTATTATGATCATTTTCTCTTAAAATTTCTCTTTGTCTAAAGTGTTTTTTTGAGTGAATTGTTTTTATAGGTCATAATGTTGACACTCTTATCCCCAGCTATACATTAATAGTCAGGTCACATCCGACGGTAGAAGTATTTTGTTTATAAAGTCAATGTCAGATTATAGATTCTTAGTGAATAGAATCATGCAAAGCTTGATCCATGAGGAAAAGATTGATAGATAAATTAAATATATAAAGATGAGAATGCATTTATAGAGAGACAGTTTTTAAGAAGTGTCAGTGAAAAGTTTGGCTTGCATTTTGAAAAAGAAAAGAATGTTTCATATAGTATTGTAAAAATGTTTTAATATTGTTTTTTATAGTGTTTTATCAAAGCTATGGCATCAATCATCTGCAACACTCTTGCCAACTTTTTGGTTTTATTTAAGCTTGTATAATAATCACAGGTCATATTATATGAAAATTAGACTCTGAATATGAATACTTTACGATTATAGTATCAAAAGGTAAGATTTACCATTATTTTAAGTTTTGGCTGAATTTTCTGTTGTGATGATAGTGTTAGCTTTTTATTTTTATAAAATGCTATCTTCAGATGAATCATTCATATTTTTTTATGTAATTTTCCCCCCTTTTTTGTACAATTTAAATGTAAACACATAAAGTAATCTTCATAATTTATCAGCCATGGCCATTTGCAGCTTTATGCACTGTTTTTTTTCTTACATTGACTTTTAATTATTGTAGTTTTTCTTATGGTAGTATTTTCAAATACAAATGTGGTGTATTGAATATAGATACCATTGATATATTTGCGATAATTTACACTGCTTGTTCCATTACCAGTTTTTTATAATATCTAGGCTGATAGATTATGAAAATAATTTTTGAGACTTTCTAAAAAAATTGTTTTGAGCTTTTTAATTGAAATGAAAAGTAAACATGGTTGAGAGGTCTGGCTCCAGATTCCAAATTGCTGTGATTTTATTTCTAATATTAGTATAGTATATACACAGATCTTTAGCATTGGAAGGAAATGACCTAGGTGTCTTCTGCGACTACACAATATCCAGATTAAGCCTTCCATACACTGCGTGTGGATCTTCAGTTTTGAAAACCACCACATGGTTATTTGTGGTGTATTAGAATAGTGGTTTACATTTGTGTAAGGTGAGGCTGTTATTCCTTTTTATTTCATTTGTTGCACTGTTTTGCACTGTGATCACCCATGACAAAGAACATCAATTCATTCCTTTTGTCAGTTCACAGAAATTAATCAAAGCAGGACTACAGCTATTCTGGTGTTAGACCTCTAATTGTCCACTGTAAGGATTCTTTGTCACAACACTAATTACATTCCTCCTTAGAGCTAAACCCAAAATTATCCTGATGAGAACAGTTTTATTTCCTGGATTAGGAAACAAGTCTCTTGATATCTCTTTGATTTTATTTTTACCCCTTCCCCCCTCTCCCCAAGGAAACCATACCAACTTCTGTTACCATTGATTTGACCTTTTATCTTCTGCCTGCCCTGAAATGGTTTTATTTTTCATTTTGACCCATGCTCCTCATTTCTCTCACTAATGTGCATCAAGGTACTTTTGATAAAGATAAAGGGAAACCCAGTAGTCTGATGCCAGATGCCATTATAAAAAAAAATCATGTTTTTTATTGTGTACCTTTGTGATAGGGGTGAAGAAAAATAAAGAAGAAAAACATCAAACACCACTTTGCATTTTGTCCTTATACATTTGTTATTAAATCATATAATGAGCAGTGAATTTTCCCTTTCCTGCATGTACATTATGTGCATAGACTACATTTATCATCACATATGCTAATTATATTTTTTGATATATTATTGATCTTTTTTATTCAGGGTAAGACATTAAAAGCTACTTATCTTGTAATACCCATATATTCCATATATAGACATTTATTTATCTGCATTCATAATTTATGTTTATCTGCACCTTATTTCATTTTAGTAATGATTTAATTTAATATTAAAAGCATACATCACCATGAATTTATATTTTCAGACGGTTCCTAAAGTCAAACCCTGCTAAAATGGGTGATGCAGAGTACAACATTCTTTTATGTCATGGGTCCAGTAAATATGAGGTTGTGGTTTGGGGCGCCATGACCCTGGGCGACTTTGCCAGCAAGGTTAGTTTGTGTGAAGTGTGTATTAAATGACTGCCTTGATGGTATTCCTGTTCTCTCTTCCCACATATTCTTTATTATTGTTAATCTAATTTCTGTAATGATAGGATAGTCTCCAATGCCTGATTATTCTATTCATTGCTCTTGATGTTTTGAGGAGATCCATAATACATATTTAATTATTTTAATTATCTCCTATTATTAGAAAAAGGTTAGTGACATACTTTGTCTGGATCCTGAAAAAGTAAACAATTTTTGTTTTTGTTATAACATTGATAATTATTGGTACCAAATTGGAAATGCTTCTGAAAAAGTGCCATAAGAACTTTACCAAATTCATTAATAGTTTATGATAATGAAGATGTAACATATTTCAGAGTGTTCTTTTTGCTACATTTCCTTCTCTTTATAGATAGAGGCAGTGACCCATATCTCGCAGGCAAGTATGAAGATAATATTCAAGGGGAAGAACCTGTCTGACCCTGGTGTGACCCTGGCCAGCTATGGCATTGGGCCCGGGGCAAAGGTCATGGTGTTGGGGAAGAAATATGATCCTGAGGATGATGCTAGCTATCAAACCATAGCTCAGGTAGGAAAGTGTAAATAGCCTTTTGCGCAGACTGTGAATTATTTAGAAGTTGTTTTATTGCAGTGAATTCAATTTTTCATTCATTCATTTATTTTCATTAACTGAAAACTTCCAATGAAAATGTTACACATCTATTTGATTTTTTTGATCAAGTATTAGCTAAAATTGCATTATTAGATGTATACAAACACACACAAAAACACACACATGCAAAAAAACAACTGAATTTAGATGAAAAAATATTCTATGCCTGCTAATGTGAACTTCTGATTTTAGATTGATCATTCATGCTCTGAGGTGGAAAAGAAGCTGAACGACATCTTGCCAGAAATCGACAGCATTGCTAATGGCTATGTGGAACCTCATTTGTGTGGAGAAGCACTGGGGAAGCTGAAGAAGCAACTGCTTGGGGTGAATGAGGAGTTTATGAGACTACTTGAACAACTTGATGGAATATCCTTTGAAGTAAGTCACTACATATAGAAGTGTTGAGTGTTTCAGGCCATGCTTTTGGTGACTATTCAGGATGGCTATTTTTTGGTTGTACGAGTTTGGCCAAACTATGAAGAAGTGAATAATTTTAGAAATCTATGTATTTTGAGTTTTGATCCATTGTCAATTATTTTGATAAGTGAACAAGGATTGTCTAGGAATATAGTAAACAAATGACAACATGTGCAGTCTAAAGGTGTATAATGAATGCAAAAAATACTAGCTTGATAATAACTGCTTTTTGCTCTCTCACAAGTTCATTTTTTTTTCTCAAGTTCATATTTCTTCTTTCATTCATTCTTATCCTTATATGAGCTCTATTTTCTTACATTGTTTTTCAGTACTGTCACTTGACTAGTGCAGAGAACAAATTGATGATATATTTAAATTTTAGCAGCATTATTTTTTTTCCCCCTTGAACCACAAATTTGAAGTAAACACTTGACAGACGCTTAACCCATTGCGTACGGGTGTCATGACATACATGACGTAGGAGCTTTGGCCTGACGACGGGCGTCATGACGTACACGACGTTCGGGGATTTTGGATCACTGTGCTATTTTATTTTGCTATGAAAAAGGAATGAGTGATGATGGCTACTGCAGTCCTAATTACTATAATTACTGTAATACCGTGCTAGCTTAACGTCCAAAACCTAGATGGCACCACTTTTTCCTAGCACCAGCAGGAGAGAGAGCCTTGAATGGCACCCATCCACGGTCTCATCGATAGATAGATTGATAAATTGATAGATAGATAGATAGATAGATAGATAGATAGATAGATAGATAGATAGATAGATAGATAGATAGATAGATAGATAGATAGATAGATAGATAATAAATATATATAAACATAAAAAAATATATATATATATATAACATATATATGTATATGTATATGTATATGTATATGTATATGTATATGTATATGTATATGTATATGTATATGTATATGTATATGTATATGTATATGTATATGTATATGTATATATATATATATATATATATATATATATATATATACATATATGTATATTTATGTATATATATTTATGTATATATATTTATGTATATATATTTATGTATATATATGTATATATATGTATATATATGTATACAAATATATATATATGTATATATATGTATACAAATATATATGTATATATATATATGTATATATATATATATATATATATATATATATATATATATATATATATATATATATATATATATATACATACATACATACATATATATATATTTATTTATATATACATACATACATAGATACATATATATACATATATATAAATATATACATATATGCATATATGCATATATGCATATATATATATATATATATATATATATATATATATATACATATATACATACATATACATACATTTATTTGTATATACATAGATACATAGATACATATATATACATATATATAAATATATACATATATGCATATATGCATATATACATATATACATATATACATACATACATACATACATACATACATACATACATACATACATACATACATACATGCGCACATACGTACATATAACTTACAGACATATAAATATACATACATGCATGCATGTATACATATATATTTTTTCCTTTGATAGAAGAATATCATACCTATGCATCCCCAAGCAATCAAACATAAAGAAAATCCATGAATGAATAGTCTCACTACCTCCCCTGTGAGTAATAAGAAACCTTATTCTTTTCCCCGTGCCAGGAGAATCAGGCTCCAGCAAGACAGAAGAGGAAGTCGGTAGTGCAGAGAATCCAGCACTTAATGGAAAGGACTGACCAAGTACAAGAAAATCTTAAGCACCTAATTAAGAGCTATTCCTAGTAACAGCTAGATCCTAGATTTGTGACGATTTGCTCTGTGAGAACAAGTAGGCAATGGTGGTTCATTTTTTTTTTTGTTGCTGAGTTTGATGCTGTGTTCTAGTAACGGGTGGAGTGAAGATGGCTATGGCATTTACAAATGTCTTGTACTTTTTTTTTTATATAATGGAAGTGATAATAGCAGGATTATTAAGATAATATTGTTGATTATTCCAGATGCCCTTATAATTTTACATGTACCTTTATGGAATTGATATTCTTGTTTTGATGTGCATGATATTCATGTGCTATTAAGTTATTGATATTTTTTTTTATATACTTCCATTTAAGATTGTTCAGTTCTGGGACCAGTCATGGGATTCTGCTTTCATGCTACGATTTTGAGAATTCATAGTCCTTTTGTGTTTTTTGGAATGTAACAATTTTAACCCATATTTTGTTGCTTAGATTTTTTTTTTTTTGCATTATGTTTTTACTGCACATCCTTATATTTATATTTTAGATTTTATTGATCTATTTTTTTTTTAAATTGATAGTTGATGAATATATTTTCAAAAGATACTTTGAGTCTTCTTGTAAGAAAAGGAATGGCCTTTTTATTTTTGTTATATTTTCATTTTTGTATTTCACCTCTTATTTTTACTGATTTAGTCTTTTTTTTCTCTTATTTTTTTGAGGATTGAGTAGAACATTGTATTATAGTTAGATAGAGGTTACACATACACGTACTTGCATATACAGAAACAAAATTGTACATTTACCATCAGAAAAAAATAGGTTAAATACTTTCAATAGTAAATATTACTGTAGCTAATAGTGAATATTTATGATACCAGAAATATAAATTTCTATATAATGTTGTACTATGGCTTGTTTAAATTACTTGGTGGATTAATGATATATAGGTTGTAGTCAAATAGATATTGAGGTGCGGCAAGGGAAGAGAGAAGTGAAAAGTTGATAGCTTAAGAAATATTCTCTTCATGCTTTTACGTCAATGATTTGCAGCCTCCCTAGAACATTGTCGTAGAGAGAAAATTGGTCTGGTTTTGGTATATAAATTTAAAAAACAAGAAAATTATCAACCTCCATCTCAGATTTGTGTCAAATTTTCTGGAATGTTAAACTTGCCATGTGGCCTCTGAATCACTGATTGTCTGAGCTGCTCTGGTCAGCCAGTCAGTCAGCTTCTCCAGTAGCCAGTCTGTATGTCAGTCTCTTGGAAGCTTTAAAGTCAGAGAGGAAGTCTTAATGTTGAGAAAAGCAGAGAAACACACTACGAATGGTGACATTGTCTCAGTACTAACCCCTTTTGATGATTCTCAAAGAAGGTCAGTCTTTGTGACGCAGCTAACGAGAGTGCTTTGTGATGAGAGCACTTGCTAAAAATCCTGCCATCAGTTTTTATGTTGGGGAATAAAAACATTATAAAACAAAACAGAATCATGTCCAGTACAATTCCCCCAAAGGTTTTACAAGTTGAATTTTAAAATATATACACCATATTGCCATGTACCTGAAAGTGATTAGAACAGTTAGATATTGATTCAGGTATCAATTAAGTGAATAGTGTATTTTTTAGATGTTGCACATTCTTGTATCTTGCCTTATGATGGCTACTGAATGTTGAACTGGTTATAGATCTTTTTCTTTGTAGATAATGAGTATAGTTTTGTAATTTGTTATAGATATATTTATTGATTATTGTTGTTAATTTTGTATTGTTTCTATCCTTTTTGTAGGTAGAATTAAGCCATTGGTTCATATTATTTTTACCTGATTTTACAAAAAGAATGGATTATTGAATTCCTTATCTAGATGATTTGAAGCCCTCTTTGTGCTAATAACAATCAAGCATTTAATTTCACTTGCCATGGAAATGGTCCTGAACTCAGTATCTGGAATTGCAGTGCAAATATAATTGAATGAAAATCCTTACTGTATAAATACCATTTTATTAACCAAATTTTAATTGTTCAGCAGAATAAGAAAATCCTAAATGTATAAAAATTGACTTAACATTTACTGAAGAAAAAAACAAAAACAAAACTGCTATATCATTCTTAGAAAATTATACAAATAAAAATAATCTTGAGTCCATGTTGTAAAGAATTACCTTGTTGCAAACGGGAATCATGAATGCATCCGTCTGCCATGTACATAACTTCTGGATATGATATATGTGCTTCATGGAGCTTATTTATTTACTAATTTATTAAACTTATATATAGTTAACAACATGGGAACGAAAGTTCCAAAATGCTCTTGTTATCACTAAGAAAACTCCAAATTCTGACTATGCCTATGTCTTGGTTCAACACACTCAGCGTTTTACTAGTCACAATTCAAGTAGTAGTTTCTGAATTGTAAATACTATGTAAAGTAAGCAAAGAAATTTTACCAATCGGTTTTTCTTTTCTTCGAAGTAGTTATTTGTTACAATAAAAGTTGTTGTACAGTATGTTGAGTCTAATCAGAGAATATGATGATTTTGTTTTATAGCTCTCAGGAACAGCAGTACTTTTATGTTGCTGTATTAGCCTGTTTCTTGTAACTGGAAAAGCCAAACATATTATATTTGATTATTAAAGCCTCAAAGTTTGATCATATATGTAGTTGTGAATACTGCTTTCTGACAGGCAGCGTGCCTGTAGTAAGGGAATAGTAAAGGGTTTTTATAAAACTATGTTACTATTATTTATTTGTGTTTATTGTACTACTAATGAAAAATTATTTTAAGTAGGATGTGAAGGAAAGAGATAATGTGAAACTGTGACTAGATTGTTTAGAATATGTGGAGTGATGATTCTCTTCTTTAATGTATTGCATTTTGCTTTTGCTTTCAAAATTTCATTGATTATAAGAATTTCAAGAAATATCAGGTGATACAAGTATGGAAAATCCTGCACTGAATATTTCCTAATGCACATCCCAAAAGTTTCAGGATGTAGAGTACCCAATTTCCTTTTCTTTATTTTTTTCTATAATTTTAAATACTTTCACTCAGTATGTAAAGATCTGTGCACCACTTTTATATATATTTAGAATGTAATTATTATTATTTACTGTTTGAAATCATTGAATAATCAGAATAATGCTGAAATCCCTAAACTGCTGAATTCTATATAGAATATTGGTCTGAGTGTATTTCAAATGATATGAAAATAAATATAGATCTGCATTATTTTTTCAGTTTTTAATTGATAAATGCATGTGCATGTTTGCATGGCTTCATGAAATGTATTGATAGTGTGTTCAAATGCCAATCATTGGGCACTTCCATTGCCAAATAAGGTGTATTTCTGAACTTAACTATTTTGTATACTGGAACATTTTCATTTGTGATACATCACATTTGCATTTGCAATATTTTAAATTCTATAGATGTTATTTTTCCTCTCTCTCCCACTATATATCTCTGAGGTGTTCTTGAAAATTGTCTACTATACCATGAGAAGACTTGGGTGGTGTTGCTAGGCAGTGCTTCCAGGTTTGAACCAAGTACCATTATTTCTGCTTCTGATTGGGTACTCGGTGTACTTAATCCTCTTTGTAAGATATGGAAGAAGGCAGAAAATTCAAGAAAGAAAGGAAGAAAGAAACAAATGATGAATTGTGACAACGTACACAGGATTCAGATATAGGCAATAACAGGTTAATTATCACTATTGAGTTTCAGGCAGCTGTAAATCGAGATATTGTTGATAATTTTTTCCACTTTATGTAATGTGAGGGCAGATAAGATGATGAATATGCAAGAACTGTGTCATCTTCATATTTATATATGCAACTGCTCTTTTATTTGAAACATCAAATATGCCATTTTCAGTCTTGCATAATATAGTGGAAGATTAAAAAGATTTTGCTTAGCATTTGATGTTGATAATACAAGCAAGCAAAAACACACACAACAACAACAACACACATGCAGCAACACACACACGCTGACGCACACACGCTGACGCACACACGCTGACGCACACACGCTGACGCACACACGCTGACGCACACACGCTGACGCACACACGCTGACGCACACACGCTGACGCACACACGCTGACGCACACACGCTGACGCACACACGCTGACGCACACACGCTGACGCACACACGCTGACGCACACACACACACACACACACACACACACACACACACACACACACACACACACACACACACACACACACACACACACACACACACACACACACACACACACACACACACACACACACACACACACACACACGCATAACAGATGCACAACACCTCACACATACACACAACAACACACACACACATAACAAAGAATGCATAGAGACACACATAGACACACATGAATAGATGCACACATAGACGCACACACATTGATGCACACATAGACGCACACACATTGATGCTCACACAACACACACATTGATGAACACACAACACACACATTGATGAACACACAACACACACACAACAATGCACACGCATAGATGCACACACATTGATGCACACACAGAATTACACACATAAACAAACAAACAAACAAACCACACACACACACACACACACACACACACACACACACACACACACACACACACACACACACACACACACACACACACACACACACACACACACACACACACACACACACACACACACATACACATACACATACACATACACATACACATACACATACACATACACATACACACACACACACACACATATATATATATCAATTCATGTACATATTTATGTGTGTGTACTTATTACATACACACACATACATATGCAAAAAAGAGACAGATGATTATGTTATTCTTTTCCATAAAGCCAAATTTATAATATTTGAAGTGAAAGTTGAAGTGTACCACAGGAAAATTTTTAATGATTAAAAGCCACTAATTCTCTCACATAATCAATAATTGCTCTTCAACTAAAGCATTCAAATGCATATTTTTATATAATCATATAATGTAGGACTGTATGTTACTGAATTTTGTTTTATGGAAAGAAATATACAGTATATCAAATGTCTTCAATTAGGGAAATACCTGTAGGTTACTCATCATTACATTAGCCTTGTTATGTTATATACTTCTATGAAAGGAAATAGAGATAGAAAAGTACGTATCCATCTCTCTACTTATCCATCAGTGTGTGTGTATGTATGTATACTCGTATGTAATGTATGCATGTATGTATGTATGCTTGCATGTATTTATGTATTGTCAGTGTATGTATATGTGTGTGTATGTGTTAATGCATGTACAATTACTCACAAATATGGAGTTCCCATTCTTGTTATATAATCAAAATCTTCCAGTTTGCACATAAAAACAACAACTTTAATATGGAGGACTTTCCAATTCCAACATTAATACTAAATCTATAGATTTAAAAAGTAATTACTTAATCAGAGATTTTATAAAGAAAGAAAAAAATTGCATATGATTTTCCTAATTACCTACACGAAGACAGTGCAAGATTTTTTGCTGTAAAGGGTAAGCAAAAAACTGTCATTGTAGGTCAAGCTAATAATCTTCCCAAATTGACATTGTTAATCCCTTCATGTTGGCATTTTCTCTGGGTCGTATCACTTTTATACTTAATTTTTCCTTTTAGTAAAATTACAAGCTAGTTGTTCCTTCAGTTATGATGACATATTATACCAAATGGTAATATATAATTTACAGACTCATATTTCATAACATAAGTCTTGAAACTAATAGAAAACACACACATCTTAAGATGTCCATCCCAGGCTAAACATCGTAACAGAAGGCCCATCTCAGAATGGTTAAGTACTGACCTATGAGTTAAAATCTTCATCCTAACAACCTATTGTATGAATTATAAAATGCCTTTTTTTCTGGAAAATCATGCCTATTTTTGATTGCTGATTTAAAATGTTAGTCATTGGCACATAATCTATTTCTATTAAATTACTTGTGCATGACTGCAGGTACGTATGCATGTATATGAGTAGACCTACAGCAATATATGGTAGTGTAATCATCAACTACCATTTTAGTTTATGTTGAACCCAACTGTAGTCTTTTCTGTAGAAGTGTGAATAATTATATTCTGTAATGTGTCTTTGTGTTTTTTATTAGTACCAAACTTTTAGATCACTTCAAGAAATGTAAGTGGTCAAAATATTTTCAGTAAATATACACAGAAAAATGAGCAGAAGTGAGTATTAGGAGAAAGTATTGAATAATATGGCCAGCTTAAGTTTCCATCTGCCTTCTTTCCCTGATCTTAAACTTTATCTCTTTATAGTAATTATTTGATTAAGCATGGTAGCTTTTCAGTTATTTACTTTTCTGGTAGCAAGAAAATATTTTTATGAGAATTATTATTTTTTTTTTTTACCAATTATAGTACGGTTTTGATTTCAGATTTTAACCTTAATAGAGAATTTACTTAGGCAGTTTGTATATTTGTATTGGAAGAGCTAATTTTAAGAATATGTTTATAACAAGTTTCCATATGATACCTATACTTATAGATTATTTGAAGAATTAATGCAGTTAAACTGACCATGAATAACAGATATACATGAAATTACTAACAATAAGAGTTTAGTTTCCTTTGTTTGTCCTTATTTTTAACAGATTAATTAGGTCTGATAATAAGCACTGTAGTCAATGCTTAATACTTCTGTTATTGAAATTTAAGAAACTTTAGTTAAATTTGAATATACCTAAAAATAATTATCTTGCTAATTTTGTACAAAAGAGAGACCTGATTCTGGAGTTGCTTCACCTTTCTCATGTGTAGTTTTGAACATTGACCAAACTTCCTGATTGCTTCTTCCAAATTTCTAGTTCTCTTTATTATATCATACTACTTAATTTCAGTAATCCATGTAGTTTAAAGAATTGGGAAGAACTCATAAATGACTTCTAGGTCCCTTTACTTGTAATAACTTACCTAATTTTATTAATCCTGGTAGTCTAGAAAATTAGAAAGAACTCTTACAAATGACTGCTATTTTTGGAAATCTGAACAATGACCATGGGTTGAGAGTAATCCATGTAATTTGTAGGACTTTTAAAGCATGTTTGCTTTTTTCAGAGTGCTATTAGCGTGTTCAAGCTGACAGTCTTTAAATACTTAAACTGATTATTACCTTCAAACTTAAACAAGTACTTACTGTGAGAATCAAACATGCCTCTTGTCCAATACTGCAGATTGCAGCTTGATCAGTTTGCTTCTCATTTTGTGACTATAATCTATACCTTGAAAAAATATATACATTATTTGTAAATATAAGGTGTGTTGATTGTGCAGCTAATGAATGCAGAGCTCTTAATGTATTTCCTAGTTTGATATCATATTGGAGATATATTAAATACTGAAATCAGCACCTGTGATTATCATTACCCCATTTTATCATGATAGTTGTTATGAACTAGAACCTCTACTATGTTATTGTATCCATTATAGATGTAAAGAGGTGATTTTTTTGCTTTTTATCAGACATCTATCAGTTGATTTCTGTACTACAGTTAAAGTACAAAGTATATAAGTAAGGATAGTTATTTTCTCAAACATTTAGGTTATTTTTTATTTCAAAATTTATTATAAATATATAATTTAATGTGGACTCATTTTATGAGCTTGACTGATTTGTAATCATATGCACAAATATGTCATAAAATAAATAAGTGTCGACATTTATCTTTTCCAAGTTTAACCCTCTTGTAACGGGTGGTACACTACTGTACCGCGCATATTAGGCCCGTTCGCTGGGGACGCGATATGGCGTCGTTTATTCAATTGATTTAGGCCTATGCGTTCGAGAGCCCCGGCATTGTGACATGCAAGGCTGGAATGCCCCCGGCATGAATGGGTTAAAACAAATATATTAGAAATACTTGGTTTTACAAAAAAAGGTAAAAAGTTTACTGAATTTAAAAGCAAGATCCATTTTCTGCGCATAGGATAAATCTTATGTATAAACATCTACAACATGTTTTTTTGCAATTGTGAAGGTAGGTGAATATCAATAATTACCTTATAATTCTATTTAGAATTCTTAAGACAATATAATAAAATGAAATGGCTGAGCAACCTCTAGAAAATCTGTAAAACTAAAATATGTTAAAAATATAAATGGTTTCAAAATCCTCCAGGATTTTAACTTCAGGTCATCAGAGCTTTCACTACCCTATTATGTATATATTATATTTTAATTTATTCCACCACTATCAGTCAACCATATGAAAGCCCTTTGCAATCTGTAACAGTATAATACAACTTTTAGTTCATGTAAACTGTGTTAAGAAAAAAATATTCATAGGCCTATATCAAGAGGTAGGCTTATATAAGCCTTCACCTGAACTGGATCCACTTCTTAGAGTGGCAAATCTTTTCTCCGAGGAACGAAGATGATTGTCCATGTCTTGAATCCTTACGAAAAAGAAAATGAAAGTAAGATAAGCATTAAAAGGTGGTGGCAATTGGTAATATTAGGTACAATAATTTTAATGATTATCAATTTTTGTATAAAAAAAATTGTACTGGAAATCAAAAAAAAGAAGAAGAAGAAGAAGAAGAAGAAGGAGGAGGAGGAGAAGGAGGAGGAGAAGGAGGAGAAGGAGGAGAAGGAGAAGGAGAAGGAGAAGGAGGAGAAGGAGAAGGAGAAGAAGGAGGAGGAGGAGGAGGAGGAGAAGGAGAAGAAGGAGAAGGAGAAGAAGAAGGAGAAGGAGAAGAAGGAGAAGAAGAAGCCAATTTTGTGTTCATGGGTACTGGGATCAATGGTTTTCCACTGTGAGAAAAGACAACACAAACATATACTGAAAAATATACGAAGAATCTATTCTGGAATCTTGTGAGTTCAAAAAACTTGCACTACAATTTTAACTGTGGGAAAGATGGGAAGCTGACATGAAACATTACCCTTAATTTTATTTTACAACTATATTAGATGTATTGCATACTGTATGTAAAAATATGAAGGTGGGATTTCTGAATACGATCGTAATTTAGAAAATTTCTAACAAGAAATTTGTATTGTCTCAATTGCATTAATAAAATGGAACTCATGACCTACCTTTTTTCATAATGAGAATTAAGATCTTTTGCAATAGCCAAGTTTGTGTTGGCTTCATGCAATGAACGCACCAACTGCTGACTCTTGTTCTGACATTCCTTCAGGCGTCGACTGACCTCAGACATCTTCTGTTCGCTTTCTTTTCTTTGGTCATTCATTTGCATCTGTAGCCTTTAAATTCAAAGTTAGAGTAACATGCTCCATGTCGTTTGATAAGATTTTTAGCAACACAAAAATAAGGACATATTGAAATACATTAGTCTACTGAGTGTTTATCGCTTATACCAATTTTAATAGAAAAATAATATTTAGTGAACCAAAAGTATATTGTCATATACCATTAAAAAACCCTCCCTTTTACCTTGTATAGTTTTCTTGGAGGCTGGCAATATTATCCTGCAGCTGTGTTACGACTTCTCTGTGTGTCGAATCCATGGTATCGAGTCTTACTCTGCTTGAAGATGACAGTTCTTCGAGCTCTTCTGTCTTCAGTCTGTGTTAGGAACAGGAAAAAGGACACTGCCACTTATTATATGCTTCTATATGCAGATTTGATGTGATAAGCATCTGTTCATGTCTGTGCAAATACTGTATGTATAAAATAATTCTAGAGAAAAAAAAAAAAATTAAGTGTAAAGGGAAAATGTAAAGAAGAAATTATTAACACTGCACGGATAGACTGTACATGAATAGGTGAATAAATAAGACATAATAACTACAAAACACATGCACACGTGTATACTACATGTTATGCTGAATACTATACTTTAAAATCCTTCAAATACTCAAGTGTAATCAAGCTCAAAGCAAAGTTTTTGCTTTGATGTTCTCATGGAATTAACCAGTTGCCCACTCATTTTTTAAACAAAAATTGGTTGAGTTACTGAGAATGAGATGAATAGGAAAATTGAAGCAGAGAAAGAGAAAAAAAAGTGGAAAAAGGACTTGGGACTAAACACCTTAATTTGCAATTCAACAAAAATTAATTGATAAAATAGCAACCTTAACTGTCTCTTCAGAAACTTTTCACTGGATTCACCATCTTCTCTTGCCCTTTCTAAAGTGGCTGTAGCATTAGCATTTGCACTTCTAATCTCTTCGCATTCAATCCGTAAAGCTTCACACTCACTACGTGAACCACTCAGTCGTTGCTCCAGCTCGTGTATTCTGTGGAACAATTCCTCTTTTTGCTGTTCATATCTGGTTGAGAACAAAGACCAATATTTTTAAAACAGCAAAAATAAAGTTATTGAGAATATAACACACTCTTTGTAAAATAATTTTTTTCATGTGGAATATTTGATACTAACTCTCTCATGCTCAATTCATTCTGATCAGAAACAGACTTCTTCTCTGAAATTGCACTTGTAATTTTGGATTCTAAAGTGTTGATGCGATCATGCAAGTTTAATGTCTCTGCTCGGTGTTGCTCTTTCTTGGTGATTAATTCCGTCATTAAACGTTCTACTTCCTCAGTCATCTTCTTTCGTTCACGCATACTTCTGTCACATTCCAACTGCTTCTGATTTAAAGTCTAAAACAGAGAGAACAAAAGATATATGAACATATATTTATTGTAGGCAACCAGCCTTTTAAAAGGCTGTTTACCTATAATACAGATAGTTAACAATGGTTTTCAGGTCACACACAGCTCACCATTTCCAGTTGAGCCACTTCCTGAGACAATTTCTTTATATTGGCATTATAATCATCTTTAATCTTGTTTACTTCTGCCTTAGCTTTCTTCCCTGCTTCTTCCATTAAACTTGCTACTGTACTTTCAAGCCTCCGCACTTCATCTGTAAATGTAAAGGAACTTATCAATATGTTCCTCCAAATTTGCTTTCAAAGACCATAATTACACAATAGGTAACTATCACTGATTATGAGTCATACCTTGTATACTTGATCTTAAACTTGAAAATAATGGAAAATGCTAGCAAATATCTGTCAGAGTAGTATTTTTTTACTATTTAAATTGTTTTTCTTTGCTATTTATCATTATCATTATTATTACTATTAAAAAAAAAAAGTTTCTGCATATATACACTTTTTAATAGTATGCATAGCAACATGAGTATGAATAACTAACTGAGTGCATGCTTCTCTCGTAACAGAGCTGCATCTTTTTCCACAAGAGAATCCTCTGCTATGCGTAAACTGTCGGCAACTCGCCTTTGAGCATCGTTTAATTTTTCTTTAACATTTGAAAGAACTTTGGTCATCTGATCCTGCAATGAAATAATGTCAGGGAAACAAGATAATTAGATAATTTCATACAATCACATTAAAAAATAGTCTCTTCCAATCCCCCCATTTGAAATATACAAGCAAAGAGTAAAAACTGGTACTGAGATCAAATACTTTGCTCTTTTGCAGTGCTTCTGTCTGAGCAATAAGAGTCCTCAAGTCTTCACTCTGCTCTAAGAACTTGGCATTTAGAGTCCTGTAGGTGTCCCTTAGTTCCTGTGCTGCATTTTCTCTCTCCTCGAAGGTTGATTTCAATGCTTGATTTTGTTGAACTTCTTGTTCTAGATTCGTTTCTATGGATGATACCTGTAAAAATGATGGCCCTTGCTTATAAATGCAAATGCTCTTCAATCACATGTTATTAGATCTTCTCACTAAAATGTGGATATAAATGAACATTGTTTTTTCTACATATGAAACATACCTTTTTCTTGAGTCCAATGTTGACTTTGAGAATTTCTAACTTTTCATCTTCCAATTTTCTCATTTCTGCTCGCAGTCTATTTGTCTCCTCCTCCAGAGCCTCCACAACCTTTGCATATTCATCACTAAACTGGAGAAGAGAAATATATAACTAAAATCATTTTCTCCCTTCATGGTCACCATATTTTTTTTCTGTCTCATCAAAAGTTGTGTTCAGCATCATCAATATCAGACTGGTAATAT
>BOPN01000608.1:399111-406611 GCA_017312705.2 Penaeus japonicus
GCCTACCTCTTCATGTTGTCTTCATTGTAGATGGTTATATGTTTTCTATTTGTTTATAACAGTATACTAATATGAAAAAATAAAGTTGCTTTTGTACACCCATAAAACATTAACCCTTACCCGACGGGGCACTCGCTACGCGAAGACCCCTATGCCGGGCGATTGCAATATTGCATTGTAATCGTCACACTGGCATGATGCCCCGGCATCGGGAGTTTGGCTGTGTCACACGAGTGTGACGCACCGTCGTCATAGGGTTAATACTTCTATCACAATGAGTATAAAGAAAATAAAGAGCTGATATGGATCCTATATGACAATTTTAGTCAACTGCAGCATTGATAGAGCCCGTCATGTGACAAAGTCTCTAAACACAATAAAACACAAAAATGAAAACACAAAAATAGCTCTAGTTTTACAATGAATGACTTAAAGAGAGTGGGGAGAGTTGAAGTATGTTGCATGAAGCTGCCTTCTAAAATAAAACCCATCCTGGAGACTGGGCAAGTGAATCCATCACCATCTGCAATGGGTTAATAGACCTCTCCTCTTACAATGAATAACCAAAAACAAAATTCTTGATGGCAAAATACTTTATAAGTATAATTCTTTTTATAAAAGAAATGAGAAAATCAGCTTTAGCTTCAATATATAAAGTTGACATGAATGTCACCTATTTTGTTCTTATAGAAGAAGGTTAATAGTCTACCTTTTTACAAGGCCATCCTGTCATCAGCATCTCACTGCAAGTTATAGAATGGTATAGAATTGTATATGAGTTAATGAAAGTTGCTGATCTTGAAACTCCATCCACTTTGTGATACATGAACAGATGGAGTAGATTTGTATAAAAGTTTGTTGTAAGAGAATTTTTTTACTTCTTCATAGGATATTCTAGTGTTTCCTTTTTCATAAGATTGCCAGTGTGAATTCGCATTAAAATCTCTTCACTGTTCTTACACTTTAGCCCAATAGGATTTTGAAATTGTATATTGTACATATGTATGTGAATCTAACCTTTTAGTACTCTTTTTTAGTAAAAAAATATTTTTTGAGGTAGTGAACTTTTAAAGAAAACCAACCTTAATTACAAAAGATATTGGTGTGAGTAATGTATCTTTCAATTTTTCTTAATAAGATTAATCTAAGGTTAAAGTTTCCATATTTTATAAGTAATGATGTTTAAAAGTTCAGTAAAAAATCTAGATAATAATTTTTACAATGCTTTATATGTGTTAAAATGAATCGTTTGTTCCATTAAATTGTTGGCAATTTGAGCAACAGACTGATATTATTTATCAAATTTTAGCATTTACATTTGATGCTTAGTTTCAGGAACCAGAAGAACAAACCGAAGGGACTCTGGGTGAAACACCCGGCCCAGCTGAGGGTTCAGAAGAAGGAGGCCAAGATTCAGGTAAGGAATTGTTTTTTAATATCAATGACAAAACAAGAACTTTGATTTTCAAGTTATTGTAAAATTAGGCAGATGGTGGGCTTTTTATTTTTGGAAGTCCTTAGTCAGACCCACTTTAGGTCATTGAGATTGTAGTGTATGTTGCTCTGGCATAGTGATGTGCTTACATAATCAAGGAGAAAAATTCTAACCCATTGTCATGTATTACATAGATGATGTGATGAGTGTTCAAGGAATAAGAATATCTTGATTTCTCAACTTACAGAAAATCTTTAATATATTGTGCTTCATGCTATATGCTTGTATGATGTATATATTCCATGATGATAGAACAGTTTGAAATCCATTTTTGACTGTTCATATCAACATAAAAGTTCCTATTCCAGACTCAGTGTCGGTAATGGGGAGCCCTTTGTCAACATTACCTCAAAATAATCCTGTTGGTATTGTGGTGCTTTATTCTTATAAAATCTAGTTTGTGTGCTCCATTTGGAGGTGATTGAAGGATATTCCTCATTAAATATGTGGATAAATACTTATATGATCTATAAGTTTCTTTACCTTTGCCTTCTTTTAGTTTATATTTTGCTTTTTTAGTGATTCTTCAAATTCATTAATGTTGTAAGATATTAACTGTTGCATTTTTCTATCCATATATGTCTTTTTTTATATGTCTCTTTTATATTCTAAATATTTGTACATTTACGCATCCACAAATATTATCCTATGTATATATATATATGTAGCCTACGCATAAACACATACAATTACGTTAATACATTTTAATAAATTTGTTTTCCATCACTTTTTATTTGCTCTTGTAATCTTGTAAATTTGTTTTTCATCACTTTTTATTTGCTCTTGTAATCTTGTAAATTTGTTTTTCATCACTTTTTATTTGCTTTTGTAATCTTTCTCTTAACCCGTTATGTTTTGGTTCCAAATGGTCTAAACGCCGAGGTATTTCAAACGCGTAAGCCTGACACCTCAGGCAAATCACCTGCTCTGGCCACAGCCATTGCTACACGCCCAATCACCTAGTGCGCTGGTCAGAAGGATAGCCATGACAAAATATCTAGCCGCTAGGATAGCGCAATGGGTAGCGTGCCGGCCTCACGTCCCCGAGGTCAGCAGATTGAGCCCCGACCAGGCTTGTGAGTTTCCACTGTCACCTGGCGGTCACCACCATGCCTGGTCAGCACAGTGGGTAGGGACCAAGCTCGGATCGAGTCAACACACGTTGGCACATTCTCTCACGAGTCAGCATATGCTGACAGGCAGGCTCGCCTCAGTGCACATAAGCCTGGCGAAGCAATCCAGCTTATCCTTATCCCTACAAGATATCTCTGGTCCTGCCACCAGGCATGATATCTTGTCGCTCGGCATTAACGGGTTAAGATTTTTCTAATAGCAACTTACAAATGTTAAATTACTCTAAAATCCTTCTTTTTAATTCTTTGGTTAGAAAAGGCAAAAAAACAAACAAACTATTATGTGTACATTTATTCTTGGAATTGCAATATTGTATGCTTTTAAGATTAATGGACCGATATATACAAACATATATATATATATATATATATATATATATATATATATATATATATATATATATATATATACATATACATATATATATATATATATATATATATATATATATATATATATATATATACATATATATATGTATATATATATATATATATATATATATATATATATATATATATATATATATATATATATATATATATATATATATATATATATATATATATGTATATAGTTATTGCAATATTGCAAGGTTATCTTTTAGATGCTTATGAGTTTGTATTTCATATTCAGTTGAAGAAAAGCACGCCAACTTGTTTTCAGCGGATAGACTAGCTCTTTAGTATTATGACACATCTGTGATTTATTTTGGTTGTTTAAGTTAGAATTTACTGCATAAGTATTATGCATAGCATTATAATCCATATATACATATAGCTATATTTGAGTAAAGGAAGTTTAAGTATATTTTGGGAAGCTCCAAGTTTCTTATTATAACAATATATATATATATATGTATATGTATATGTATATGTATATGTATATGTATATGTATATGTATATGTATATGTATATGTATATATATATATATATATATATATATATATATATATATATATATATATATATATATATATATATATATATATATATATTTATATTTATATTTATATGCATGTGTATGTGTGTATAAAAATATATCAATATATCTATCTATCTATCTATATTTATATATATATATATATATATATATATATATATATATATATATATATGAATATATAAATGTAAATCTCTCTCTCACTTTCTATCTTTCTCTCTCTCTTACTCTCAGACAGACAGTCAGTTGGTCGGTCGGTCGGTCGGTCGGTCAGATAGACAGATTGGCACACAGACTGGTAATCTGACTGGTGGATATACTGGCACATAGACTGGTAACCTGACTTGCAGATATACTGTAAGACAGACAGAGAGACAGACAGACATACAGACAGACAGGCATACAGACAGACAGACAGACAGACAGACAGACAGACAGACAGACAGACAGACAGACAGACAGACAGAAAGGTAATTAATTTTTTTACATATATATATACACATATACACTTATACACATATACATATGTACATATATACATATACACACACATACACACCTACACTCGAATGTATATTGTTTTTTCTTATATTAGAATGGAAATGTTTACTGATACTTTTATGGGAAAACTAACAGAGCATTATTATTTGAATAAGTTAGAATATGCATTTCCAGGCAATCTAGTGCAAATGTTTAATACTACTTATCAAACTAAAATGAATTCTAACCTCTGGTTGCAGGTGCCAGAAGAACCAGCTGAGACGAATCTGAATGAGGGAACTGACTCAACAGATAAACAAGAAGAACTAAGTCAAAACCCAGGTGAGGAGCTATGAATTTTGTGAATGTTAGAGTTATATCTTAGATTTTATTTCGTAGCAAGGTTAGCCAAATGACAGAAGGTGGTATTTTCCTTTTAAAGGTGTTATTTAATAAGGCATTCCAGGTTATTTGGACAGTAATATGTGATGCCTATAAAGGAGCCCCATTTTGCAGGTACCTGTACAATACAGATCACTTGAGACCTGTCTTATGCTGTAAAAGACTGAAATGTTGTCTGTTGTAATATTTGTTTGTTACAACTTGTTTTGTAGTCAGTAATTTTAAACTTTTATCATAGTCTATAAACAAGAAATTATTTGAGTAATTAAAAGCAAATGATGCCTTTTTAAATGAATTTTAAAGAACAGTAGATAAAGTTTGTTTTGCTTTAGTTTAGTATGACATGGATGGCATGATGTAGGGAAGATAGACTGCCCTTAGAAAGAAGCCACTGTTAGCCCTTGCATTTCTGATGTTTTGTAATAATACAAAGTCTAAAACTATATTTTTATATGTCCTTGTAATAGAAACCAAGAAAATTGTTTTTCATCTAAGCTTAAAAGTTCTTGTTGCAGACTCAGTATCAATAATGGAGAGGCCTGTGTCAACACTGTCTCGCTCTATTCCTGTCAGTATGGTGGTATTTGTTTAGAAAAAAGTGATTACTTGTGTGCTCCTTCTGGAGGTGATATAGGCACATTATTATGTATATTCTTGTTTATAATCTTGAATATACATATTTTTTGGTTTTGTTATTACATTCTTATAAAGGAAATTATGCTTCTAAATCTGTTTTTTTTTTTTTTTTCTTTTGTAAATATTCTTTCTTGTTTGTCATAATATGTGGATTTGCATCAGCTGCTCAAATGTAGGTGTTACATTTGCAGAAATATTATCTAGTATTTAACCCATTTCTGGCTGGTTGACATCCTATCACGAGGTCAAAATATATCCCCCGACCTGCATTTTCTCACCGAGTCCTGGGCGGGGCAGTTTGATGTGCTGAAACGTCAGCAATAGATTGGTAGATGGTTCTCAAATATAATTGTTTTACATAATTTCTTAAACTCTGTTACTTTAGTTTAGGTGTTTGAATGTCATAAAATGAGATAAATGACCACATAAACTTACGGGATACTGATGACATCATGGTAATATCTGCTTCTTGATTGTTTGAATAGATAGATCTGAGTTGAAAAACTAATGTAAAATCAAAGGCGTTTGGCCAAGAAATAAAATAAAGTAAAAAATTGCTAATGAAATACTACTACTAATTTGTTGATTAGCTGTGATATCATGTCATGTCATATCACGAGGTACATGTACATCTCATATGTATGTGTATGATTATTCATATTGTTCTTCTTTTCGTTTTGGTAAAAAAAAAAGAAAGTATAAAACATGTTTTTTGATGCCCCACTAAGAGATTGCTTCCACTTTCTGTTGGTATTTTCACATAGAAGTGAAGAATACAGACAAAGTTCAATAAAATAAAACTAAAAAGGCATTACTGCAACATGTTTTTTGACTAAAATAACTTATCTGAACATGGCAATATTTTTATATGCCTTTACATTGTAGACGCATTCATGAAAACCATAAGAAAAGGGTAGATGAAAAACGCTCTGAGAGATTCAGTGTGGCCCCGCGTAGTGAGAAAACACCCTGGCATGAAGCGTCGTGTGCTTGATATTTTCCCGGCGTTAGCGGGAGTAGGTGAAAATACGTCCCGGTGTGAATGGGGTAAATGTTCTTGGAAGATTACATTGTTCATTGCACAAGCAAGATTGTATATACCATTTTTCCATTTTTCATAAAGAACAATATCTTAAAGTAGAAAGACTTACTTATTTTGTCTCACACTAGTGATGACATGTACAGTATACATGTATATATGTATATATAGAAATATGAATATGAATATGAATATAGAGTGTAAATGTAAGTGTAAGTGTAAGTGTAAGTGTAAGTGTGTAAGTGTAAGTGTAAGTGTAAATATAGATATGTATATATATATACATATATATATATATATATATATATATATATATATATATATATATATTTATATATATGTATATGTATATTCATATATATTATATATATGTATATATATACATATATCTATCTATATATCTATATCTATATCTGTATCTATGTATCTATCTATCTATGTATCTATCTATCTATGTATCTATGTATCTGTATCTATGTATCTATCTATCTATCTATCTATCTATCTATCTATCTATCTATCTATCTATCTATCTCTCTCTCTCTCTCTCTCTCTCTCTCTCTCTCTCTCTCTCTCTCTCTCTCTCTCTCTCTCTCTCTCTCTCTCTCTCTCTCTCTCTCTCTCTCTCTCTCTCTCTCTCTCTCTCTCTTTCTCTCTCTCTCTCTCTCTATATATATATATGTGTGTGTGTGTGTGTGTGTGTGTGTGTGTGTGTGTGTGTGTTTGTGTGTGTTTGTGTGTGTATATGTGTGTGTGTGTGTGTATGAGTGAGTGTGTGCGTGCATGTGTGTGTGCGCGTGCGTGTGCGTGTGCGTGTGCGTGTGCGTGTGCGTGTGCGTGTGCGTGTGCGCGTGCGGGTGTGCGTGCGTGCGTGTGTGTGTGTGTGTGTGTATGTGTATGTGTATGTATGTATGTATGTATGCATGCATATATGCATATATGCATATATGTGTATTTGGGTGCAGGTGTACATGCATGTTTGGGTGCGTGCATGAGTGTATGTTTGTATCTGTATGTGTGTCTTATTGTATATTAGCACATGTTTTATATATGTGTGATTTTTTCTTTTACTACTTTTTTTTTCTTCTAGAAAAAGTTCAGTTGTATATATAAAATTTTGTGATTTTTACATTTTATCCATCTTGTATCCCTTCTGCAAATGTCATTTTGGTGGGGATCAGATCACTTTTGCATTGTTTTTTTTTTTGTTTTTGTTTAAATTACAAGCTAGTTATTCCTTCAGTTGGGTAACTAATGCATCATACCAAATACAAATTAATGGACTCATATATCATACCATGAGTCTAGAAAATAATAGAAAGCACATCATAAGATTCCCATCCCAGGCTGAACATTTTTAAGATTATGAAG
>BOPN01000608.1:421611-431611 GCA_017312705.2 Penaeus japonicus
GTTTGGTGACCGCACAATGTCGAGACAGGTAAGTCACTGAAACATGTTTCGAAAAAAAGATAATAATAAAATAAAATGATGATGATGGTGATGATGATGATGATGATGATGATGATGATGATGATGATGATGATGATGATGATGATGATGATGATGATGATGATGATGATGATGATGATGATGATGATGATGATGATGATGATGATGATGATGATGATGATGATGATGATGATGATGATGATGATGATGATGATGATGATGATGATGATGATGATGATATTGATATTAATAATAATGATAATGATAATAATGATAATGATAATAATAATAAATGATAATAATAATAATGATAATGATAATGTTAATGATAATAATAATAATAATAATAATAATAATAATAATAATAATGATAATAATAATGATAGTAATAGTAATAGTAATAGTAATAGTAATAGTAATAAAAATGATAAAAAAAAAAAATGATAATGATGATAATGATAATGATAATGATAATAATGATAATAATAATAATAATAATAATAATAATAATAATAATAATCATGTAGTAGTAGTAGTAGTAGTGATTATCTTTCTTGACTTTGCGATACTGATCATATAGTTTTATTTATCAAATCCAGAAAATGTTTGTTAATAAAAAGATACTCAAGAACTTTTTACTCTTTTCCAACATCAGGGAGATGGCAACAGCCGACCAACAACATCAGGTCGTCCAATCACAGCTCGTCCAATCAGTGCAGCACTGCGAAATGCCCCTGGAACAGCATCCAGACTCCTCTCCACTGCCAGTGTGCAGCGACCTGGAGCAAGGACTGGAGTAGCCACTGGTATAGGGTTTAATACACCTGTAAGTTTTTTGTATCAGTGGCATTTATTTTAATAACAAATTTGTTGAAAGGATTACTGATGATGCTTTGTAACATTGTTGATATTAGATAACATAACTGTGGGTATTTCATATGAGACTGATTTACATTTGAATATGGCATGTGTTTAGAATGCTTAGGGTTGAATTTATACATCATCCAGGGTCCTTAATCTTTCCTATCACTTTCTCACCCTTGCTTACTGATACCCTGTTTAAGTTTAGAGCACTTCACCATTTTTTACTGTGGTGCATGTAGTGACTGCTGTCATTTTAATTGTATTTTTGCCAGGGCAATAGGGAACTGTAGTAACTTTGAACTGTTCTGTATCAGTTATTTCTGGACTTTTACTCAAGTTTTTACCTAAATAGGCAGAGAATTTTGCTCTGAAAAGTTAGAACAAATTTTTAAAATTTGAGAATAAATTTTTAGATGTTTCTGTATTTAGGGTTGAAAGTATTAACTGTAAATCATATAAGTGAAAGAATACACATAAATCCTCTCTAATGATGAATACATAATTTTAAAATGTTATTTTAATAATTGGTAGATCAGTGTGGTGGACAGACCCATCACCCAACAAGGTCTTAGTGGCATGAAGACGTCATCACGTGGCCCTCAGAGGCAGGTGAGTGGTTGCAATGGCTTTAAGTCAGATATTTGAAACATTGATTATAAAAGGGATATATTCTGATTTGTTCTTTTTTCTTGTTCTGTCTCATCTTTTCCTTCCAATGGTTCTACTCCCTTTTCTTCTTTTTCCTCTTCTCCATATATTTCCCTGTCCCCTTCTTGTTCTCCATCTTTTTGTTCTTCCTCCTCTTCTTCTTTTCCTTCTCTCTCTATTTTCCCTTCTCCTTCCTAATCTCCTTCCCCATCCTTTTCTTCTCTGAACACTTTTTCATCTCTTTATCTCCCTCTCCCCTTCATCCTTTTTTCCTTCATCATGCAGTATAGATATATAACAGCACATTTTCTGTACCTCCCTTCACCAGGTCCAGGACAAGAGCTACTTCATGGGCCTTCTGCGCACCAAGATCACTGACTTGGGCGCAGAGATCACCCACCTCAGTACAGATATTGACAAGATGAAGCAGGAACAGTCCACCTTCCTCACATATGACAAACGTGTCAAGGAGATGGCCCAGGAACTCACGGGTTAGTATTGGCCACAATGGGTGTATATATTTTTCCTCTTGTTTCATGCCTTAGATGCTTTTACTTAAATCACTAGTGTAGTGAGGGAGGATTTGATTAGTAAAATTCTACAATAAAATTCTTTATATGATATATTAATGGTATGCTGATCTTATACAGTATGCTGTTGCCTGATCCTGGAAGTCCACTGGTTACTGGATTGTCCTGGTTTACCTCTAACCTTCAGCTAAAACACTGGCTTGGAGACATTGTTGGTCAAGGCAAATTCCAATTCATTATTTATGAAATCTGTCCTCTCTCACTAAATTATAGGACTAGTGATTCCCTCTAGGTACATTATGAATTCTGAATCCATATTTTCGTTACCTTATTGTCTAGTATGTATAACTAATGCTTTTCAGAGCTCCAGGGTACTTTGGGAGATTACAACCTGCTGGTGGACCTTTTAAACACGGACACTGAACAGATTGAGATTGAGGAGGAGATCAAATCCCTGAAGGATACCAATAAGGAGGAAGGAGACAAACTTGACTCTCTTTTCTCACATAAGCAGGATCTTGAGTCCATGATGAGGCAGCTGGAAGTCGATATTGAAGAGGTATGGCTTTGAGAAATTTGTTTTGCTTTAACCCACTTACGACGGGGGCATTCCAGCCTTGAATGTCCCAATGCCGGGGCGTTCGAATTATTAGGCCTAAATCAATTAAATGGCTGGCACAATACTGTGCCGCCCGGCCACTGGGCTTTTGAATGAGTGGTACAGTACTGTACCACCCGTCCAGAGAGGGTTAATCTGTGTGAACCTAGAGGGCCATTCAGTTCTGATTTACTGGATATGGGCTGGAAGTTGTATGAGTATATATTTTGTAATTTAGTACAGAAATGGAACAGATATTTTGACAGCAAATTATCCACATAAGTGAAAATATGATAAGATACTGTCATTTCTTAAAGCAGTTTTACAGAATCTCTCATAATAGTTTTCAAATCATTTACCTATCCACTATAACTTTACAGGAAAGGCACATGGGTGAGAGTCTTTTGGAGGCGATGCAACCAAACCTACGTCAAAAATACTTTGAACTGAGGCAGACCAACACCACCCTCCTGCAGCATCTCGACCAGATGCAGCTCGAGTTAGATGCCCTTGACAACAGAAAAGCTGCTCTTGAGGACGAGCTAGCTTTGTCAAAGGTTTGTAGAACTGTTGTACTGAAATTTGTTTTAGACCAAAGATTGATGTGCTATAGTCTGTGCCAAGTATAAACCCAATCCAACAATCCTTTTAAGAATTATTGTCCCAATATTTTTGTATACTAAATGGACTATAGTTGCTGTAAGTAAATGAAAGTCTCTTTTGGTATTTAGAATTAGGTGTTTAATCCTAAAGATTTTCCATCAGATATCATTTAATTATAGCAGTAGTAAGTGACACTACCTTATAGCGTCCACAGAGGTTAATGCTAAGGGTATGGATATGTAATATTAGTTCAAGGGTGGCCAGTCAGTTCATTTAATTTTTATGCATTATTCATTTTTAAAGATTAACTCATTGGTACAGAATTTGTACTGTCTTTTGTAGTGTAACAAATAGATTTGTAATTTACTTGCTTGTTTTGGTTCACTATTTCCATTTGAGAGTGTTCTTGTATCTTCCTGCCTGCTTTTAATTCATGCAGATAAACAGCATACTCAAAGCTGATTTTATTGAGCAATTTTGGTTTTTATTTTCAATTATCTTTATTATAAACCTTATTATGCAAATATTCTTCTCATTAGCTCGCTTGGAAATGTGTTCAAAATAGTTAAAATTTGTCTCAACTGATATTAGATACTACATCAAATGTGAATATTTTATAATTGGGCATTTCATTTCCACACAGGTGAAGCAAGAAGCTGTTGGCTTGTATGAGAAGCTTCAGGACCTAGAGGAGAAAAAAGCTGAAATTATCAATGAAAATCAAAAAAGAGGAACACCCAAAGAAGAGAGAGAGAGGCTCTTGCTTCAGGTAACCATCATATGTAACAGCTGTGCCATCAGGTCTTTTGCTTTATTACATATGATACTGCATTACAAGTACTTTAGTTTTGGTTATAAACACTGCAAGAATTTTTATGACAAGTACATGAGAAATATTAGATATCTATGGGTTTGGCAGAAAAATATAAGTATTCTTTGTGGGATACAAAAGCTATTTTTGATATATGCATAATATATGCAGAAATTATTGCCAAAAGAAAAGATTGCTAACAATGTGATACTTGTGAGTACATAATTGATGCTGCTTTGATCAGCATAATTGTAATGGTCCCATGTCAATGTTCAGGTTAAAGAAGACAATACAGAAATTGCAACAATGGAACGTCAAATCGGAGAGGTCCAGGATCACATACACAGAGTCCAGGAAGAACTTCAGCAGTTGGATCAGGTAAGGCCAATAATTATTTGATGAAACTGAAGTTTGAGAAATAATGTTGAAAAATGCAATGTTATGGTTTTGCAAGGTTTAAGGTTCAGATCAAAATAAATCAGTCAATTTAGGGTTCACTGTTTGTTTAGACTGGTTTAAGTATTAGGAGTGAAGGGTTTTGAGGTTAAATTTAAAGGCTTGAGTATTGTAAGATATATGTTTCTAAAAATTCCCTCCACAGGATTTAGAAGAAAACCAAAGTGAGAGAAGTCAGAAATACAGGGAACTGAGGAAACGAGAGGAAACAATGGAACAATTTTTGGCCACCTTCGATAAGAATAAACAGGATGAAGTACAGCGATTGGAAACTCTGGAGAAAAACAATGTTGTGTTACTTGAAAAACTGTCCCGCAATCTGGCCCATTTCAATCACCTTCCTAGGTAAAATATTTGTAAATTCTTCGAGAATTTTTTTTTTTATCTCTCTTATCCACAGTTTGGGCTCTAATTCCTACTGCTAATCTGTCATCAACAAGCATGAGCAGTTCTGAAATATATCATGCAGATACAAGTTTAATTTGAACATGTGTGTAGCAGTGAGAGTTTCTATCCCTTATTCATTCCAAATTAGGAGTAGATTTTAATCGTCTAGCTCAGAGCAGTCAATGAAATGTTATATTTTCATATATTTTAATGTTATTTTATGGCATTTTCTCCATTCTAGCACCATATGGTTTATCTTCTATTATAAGAACATATACTGTATACTATTTACAACAACCTTTCCTCTGTAAAATTGCAGTACACGTGACTTTGATGTGATGCAGTCTGACCTGGCATTCAAGGAGGGAGAGTTAGAGAAGTCCAAATACACAGAGCAAGGACTGAAGCAGGAACACTTGAATTTGCAATCCAATCTTCAAAAAGTATGTTTTGGTTTCTGTATTATCTAATTGTGCTTTTGGTAAAGGACATATGTTATAAGAATGCATTATATGTTAAGTCAGGTGTTTGTAATGCTCTATTAACCCATTCCCGACGGGGGAATTCTAGCCTTGAATGTCCAAATGCCGGGGCGTTCGAATTATTAGGCCTAAATCAATTGAATGGCTGGCACAATACTGTGCCGCCCGGCAACTGGGCTTTTGAATGCGCGGTACACATGCTGTACCACCCGTCCTGTGTGGGTTAAAACTATGTAATTGCATTATTACTCACAATTTTCTTTCAAGATTGAGGCATTGGAACTAAAGATTCAAAAGGAGATGGTAGAACTGAAGGAAAAATTAGTCAAGATGGAAAAGGAGATGGTTGAGTTCTCTGACCTGGATGGCCTCAGGACAAGAGCCGAGGAGAAGCGAAGGAACTTAGCCGAAGAGAAAGAACAACTGGACGAAAGAAAGGGAGCAGTGACCCAGAATCTCCAAGAGATCGAGAGCACAGTCAAGTCACTGAAGGTATGTGTCACTCTTGCAGGTATATGCCAGGGGAGGTTTTTATACACTGCTCATTGCTTTTGCAAAATTTGCTATTATATTCCTTCTTGTTAATTTTGTACTAATAACAGCATTATAAGTATTTTTCATTCAAGAGACAATATTTACATTTATTCATAGAGTAAAATTTTAAGAGTAAACATTTGTGATTTTGACTTTATTCCAGAAACAACTAAACGAAAATGAAACCTACACTCAACTAACAAATCTTGAGAAGAAATGGGCACATTTGGAACAGTCCAATTTCACTCTCCAGGAATTTGTTGCACAGAGAAGAGCAGAGTCTAATTTCTTGCCTCTTCAGAACCAGGCTATGAAACTTGTCCAAGATTATAACAAGTTACTGCAAGATGTAGTGCAGAATGGCACCATCATGTGAAGATGTTCCTATTTTTGCATGTTGCAGAGCAGACACTGTGTGGCACGTTAAGTCCTACTCAGATATGAAATTTCCTTGTGTGATTTTAGCTACATTATATTGTTTTTAGAATCTAATACAATGAAAATATCTAATTGCTGTTTTTTTTGCAGTTTGTGGATTGCATTGTTAAATAAAGGCTGTATAGGCCTTATTCAAAAGTGCCATTTTTATTTCATGCTTATTATTATTACCTTTGTTAGATGGTAAAGTATGAGCACCTGTGAACTCTCAGTGGGCCTTGACAGTGTATACTCATAACAGTAGATTTTTCTCTCCGTGGATCATGGGATAGCCAAAGGATAAAGAACTTGATAAAATGTATTGAATATATTTTTTTAAAGCTTAATGATTAAAGAAACAAAAAAGGATTTTTTTTATTTGAAAAAAAGAAAAAACTGAAATATTATTTAATTTCTATGCAAATATAGGAATCATATATACTAATGTCTTCTATTATCATTGTCTAATGAGATATAATTTTATTAAATATATATCACCTGTTTTCCAGACTTCTATCTTGCAAACTTGAACACAAATTGTGATAAAATATATGTCTCATAAAACTATATAACATTTGCACAATATTTATAAACTAGTTTACTAACTTCACACATACAAAGTGCAGTGTGTTATATTTTGCCTTGTTACAGTGATCACATTGTAGAATTCATTGTCAATCTTATATTATTTCTCAGAGTTTGTGCTTTTACATACCTGCTGGTATTACAATAGAAATTAAATCTATTATATATAATAAATAGTATTTACTTTAAGTATTGTATTAAATTCCAGTGACTCTTATTAACTATGAAAGAAAAGAAAATATTGTATGCAAAAGTAATTATACAATGCATGATCAACCCGTCCCCGTCATCGTCCCCGTCCCCGTCCCCTTCCCCGTCCCCTTCCCCTTCCCCTTCCCCTTCCCCTTCCCCTTCCCCTTCCCCGTCCCCGTCCCCGTCCCCGTCCCCGTCCCCGTCCCCGTCCCCTTCCCCTTCCCCTTCCCCGTCCCCGTCCCCGTCCCCTTCCCCTTCCCCTTCCCCTTCCCCGTCCCCTTCCCCTTCCCCGTCCCCGTCCCCGTCCCCGTCCCCGTCCCCGTCCCCGTCCCCGTCCCCGTCCCCGTCCCCGTCCCCGTCCCCGTCCCCGTCCCCGTCCCCGTCCCCGTCCACGTCCACGTCCACGTCCACGTCCACGTCCACGTCCCCGGGTTTCATATTGCTAATATATTTTTAAATTGTGGTGAATTCGTTACGTGTGACAAATTACCCTCAAATAATTACAGCTGTTATTTTCACTAAATTTGAAGAAAAGCTTTTGAGATATTTTCAGCTTTAAATAGCTATTATAAATAACTTCGGTGCCAAAAATATTGGTAATAAAACTATACATTTCCCAATGTTAATACCCAGTATTTGGCCAAATTATTAATATATACAATAGTTTCTCCGTAAAGTACAGCTTTTAAAGAAAACGAATGTTCATTGTGTTCATAAAAAATATGAGGATGGGGGATACATAGGGGATACATCTTCCTTACGTTAGGTTTCTCCAGTATCAAATAGTTTAAAGAGAAACTAGGATGACAATAGCGGTGATATGCAAAAATATTAATCATATAAGAAGAATAAATCGTTCGAAATTAAATCAAATAAACATGTAACCCAGTAATCATAAGATGTATCATAATGAAACGGACGGATGGGAGCTCAAGACCACTACTTTTTCAAGATCTTGTTGTGATAATTCTTGTAAAACGAGGAGAAACTCTAATAAAGAAGAGGCGGAGGGAAATTCACAAGTAATAACTGAGATCACTTGAATGTGCAATGTGCGGCACACACACACATAAACACACGTACACACACACGCACGCACACGCACACACACACACACACACACACACACACACACACACACACACACACACACACACACACACACACACACACACGCCCACACATGCACCCCCCCACACACATACCCTCCAAACACACAAAATAGGGTCTTCCCTCATCACAAAATCTGTAAAATTAGTAGTATAACAAAGGGATATTCTTTTGTCAGCGGAGAGAAATGCAGGATGACGATATGTGCGCGTACATGAGCGTTTATATATGTATGTATGTATGTATGTATAATGTAATGAAATGTGGGTGTTTATTTGACCTTTTTTTTCCGTTACACTAATTGTGATTAGCAGTGAGGATGCCCTCATTAAAGTTGTTTTTCATCTTCGTACAATATTGCTCATCATTTTATAATCATAATTATTATTGTCATTCATTTCTATTTTATTATTATTATAATTATTTCATTATTATTATTATTGCTATTATTATTATTATTATTATTATTATTATTATTAATACATTATCATTATTATTATCATCATTATTACTATTAGTATCATTGTTGCTATTATTATTATTATTATCATTATTATTATTTTCATCATTAATGTTATCATCATCATTATAATTATCTTTATCATTATTACTGCTATTACCGCTATTGACAATAGCAATATTGTTATTATTATAACTTTCTTCATCATCATTATTAAGATTATTATTGATGATATTATTATCATTATCATTAATATTAACAATATTATCTTTATTATTGTCACATTATTGTCATTATCATCATTATTATCATCAGCATCATTTTTACTATCATTATCATTGTTATCATCATAATTATCATTATCACTGTCATTATTATCATTGTTATCATGGCGGATATCACTATCATTATTGTCACCATTATCATTATATTAACTATTATCAATATCATCATTACTATCTTCACTAGACATTTCATTAATTGTCACTGTTTTTTTTCACTATTTCTATTATCATTATCAACATTATTATAATTACAAGCAGTGATGTTAGTTAACATTATCATCAACTTTGTTATCATCATAATAATTTTCATCAGACTTGTTTAATAGATCGCCACCGTACCTGTCATTATTATTACCGTTATCATTATTGTATCATTAGCAATATTACTGATATCATTATCATTATTTCTAACTCTTATCATTATCATCACCATTTTCATTATTTTTATTACAATTATGATTATCATCACCAGCATCACCATCATCATTAGTGGTGGTAGTAGTAGTAGTATTACTTTTGTTATTATTTGTGATAGTACTGATAACATCTGCGATAGTAGTAGAATCAGTACGAGCAGCAGACTATCCGCACTAACAACAACAGCAGCAACAGCAACGGCAGAGGATGCAACAGAAATGCCAGCAACAACAGAAGCAATAGTAATAACTGTAGTAGTAGCAGCAACAATAGCTACGATAGTAGTCCAGTAGCAGTGCTAATTGCAGCAGTATCACTAGCAATAGTAGTCATATTAGTATTAGTATTGGGATTAGTGGTAGTAATCGTAGTAATAGTAGCGTCAAATTCAGTAGCCTCCTAGCAGTAGATATAATGGTATATAGTAGTCGTGATTGTTACATTCAGCTGAACCCTGGTTCCATTAGCCCTTATTGTGCCGCCACTTCCACCGACCCCATTTCTTCCATCCGAACTCGACCCCTTCCCTTCCTTCGCCACCCCCCTCTCCTCACACCCTCACCCCACACCCTCACCCTCACAC
>BOPN01000608.1:439111-441611 GCA_017312705.2 Penaeus japonicus
TCTCGTACCCTCCTCTCTTCCATTACATTTGATTACTCTTTCCTCTCTGTTTGCCATTCTTCCTTTTTGCTGAAATTTCGTATTCATTCCCCCCCCTGTCTCCCCCTCCCCCCTCCCTCCTCCCCTTTGAGTGCATCTCGCCTTTTAGCTAACAACATTTTTTTTCTTTTCTTTCTTTATCTTTTCTTTCCGTGCGTGTTTTTTTATTTATTCTTATTTTCGTCTTTCTCTTATGTAAATAACTTTTCGCTTACTTTCTTTTGATTTTTTTCTTTTGTCTATTTATGTTTTTTTTCTTCTTCTTCTTCACTTTTTAAAAAATCTCTTTATGATTATAGTATTTTTTCCCTCATTCTTAATCATTGTTGCTTGTCTTCCACCCTTTCCCTTATCACGGTCTACTTGTTTCTTTGTTTTCCTCTATTCCTTTCTCTCTTCATATATATCTTCCATTTATCTTTTTTTTTGTCTTTTTTTTCGCTTCCCTCTTTCTCTCTCTCTCTCTCTCTCTCTCTCTCTCTCTCTCTCTCTCTCTCTCTCTCTCTCTCTCTCTCTCTCTCTCTCTCTCTCTCTCTCTCTCTCTCTCTCTCTCTCTCTCTCTCTCTCTCTCTCTCTCTCTCTCTCTCTCCCTCTCTCTCTCTCTCTCCATCTATCCCTTTACCACCCCCACTCTTTATCTCCTCCTTCAACTGTATCTTTATCCTTACCTTTCTCTCCCACTTTCTTTAATTCAACTTCCTTCAACTTCCTCTCCTTCCAGAGATCAACTTTTCCCCTCATCCGAAGCGCTTTTTCGACGTAGATGGAATACAAATGGAGGATGAGAGAGAAAGAGAGAGAGAGAGAGAGAGAGAGAGAGAGAGAGAGAGAGAGAGAGAGAGAGAGAGAGAGAGAGAGAGACGAGAGAGAGAGAGAGAGAGAGAGAGAGAGAAAGAGGAAAAGAGAGAGAGAGAGAAAGAGAGAGAGAGACGAGAGAGAGAGAGAGAGAAAGAGAAAGAGAAAGAGAAAGAGAAAGAGAAATAGAAAGAGAAAGAGAAAGAGAAAGAGAAAGAGAGAGCAGAGAGACAGAGAGATAGAAAACAAAACTTGCTCCTCGTCAAAATTCCTGCCTAGTCCTAAAGAGACAGGTCGTTGCAGCAAGGTCACACTTGGCCAAAAGGTGTTGCAAGACATTGCATACAAGAAGTGTGATAAATGTCTCTAACGGAATGGCGGATGAGGCTCGGTTTAGTGAGAGGCCAAAACCCTTGCAACTTCTGCAACTCTGACAATTCACACAAGTTTGCAAAGTTTCCCCCAAGAAGACTCAAGTGATTCCAGTCTCTCGCGGCCACAGCCTTCAGGAGACACGATTCGAGCGGGGAGGAAATGGGGAGGAGATGGGGAGGAGGTGGGGAGGAGGTGGGGAGGAGATGGGGAGGAGGTGGGGTGGAAATGGGGAGGAGATGGGGAGGAGATAGGGAGGAGGTGGGGAGGAGATGGGGAGGAGGTGGGGTGGAAATGGGGAGGAGATGGGGAGGAGATGGGGAGGAGGTGGGGAGGAGGTGGGGAGGAGATGGAGAAGAGATGGGGAGAAGGGGAGGAGATTAAAAGAGATGAGGAAAAACGGGATGTAAACAGGATGTAGATAGGGTATGGATGGCTAATAGATGGGGAAGAGATGGGGAGGAGATAAACAGGAAGAGGAGACGAAGGGGACACTGGGTGAAACGGATGGGGAGAATATACCTAGTCCTCGGGAAGAATACACTCCCCTCCCCACTCCTCTCCCCTCTCCTCATCCTCCGAGAAAACTTCCTTCCCCCTTTCCATCCCTTCTCTTCCCTCCCCCTAACCCCCTACACCCTCCCCCCTACCCATCCTCTTCCCATCCCCTTCCCAATCTCTCCCCTCTCTCGCGTGTGCCAAAAAGAGGGGAAACACGAGCCCTTAACTTCATCATATGGGACGCCCGGACAACCAAGGCAACGCGATGACGACCAACTGTAATGAATACGAATGTTGCTTTGCTGTTGACATCCCGCTTCTCCCCCCCCCCCCTCCCCCTCTCCCCTCTCCCCCCTCCCCTCCCCGTAGTCGAGAAGGCTGTGTCTCTTTCGCGCTTTCCTCCTTTTTTTGTTTTTGTTTCCTTTCTGTCAGTCTGTTTGTCTGTTTGTTTCTCAGTCTGTCTTTGTCTTTCTTCTCTCCTTCTCTCTCTCCCTTCTCTACTTCTCTCTCTCTTCTCTGTCTCTCTCTCTCTCTTCTCTGTCTCTCTCTCTCTTCTCTGTCTCACTCTCTCTGTCTTTTTTCTCTTTATGACTATCTGACTGTCTGTCTGTGTAGCTGTTTGGAGGAGGAGGGGGGGGGGGGGGGTAGGGAGGAGGGAAGGAAGAGAAGCAACTTTGACAAGTCAAGAGGAGAGGGGGGGGGGGGTGATGGTTGTGCAAAAGGGGGAGGGAGGACGGAGGAAGGGAGGGGAAAGCTCGGGTACGAAAAGGAGAGGGGGGAGATGCGAAAGGGG
>BOPN01000609.1:12500-17500 GCA_017312705.2 Penaeus japonicus
ATCAATATATAGTATTAACTCAGGCCATCATTACAATGCTACATAATGTTAAGACATAAAAAAAACATATATTTGTAAAAGGGAAATTAAAAGGATAAAGATCAGGATGATAACAATATCGAAGATGAGGATTATCATGAGGATAATGATAGTAATAATAATGTAATGATAATGATACCATCAATCATGATAATAGCAATAATAGCAATAAGAATGATGCTGATAATAGTGATAGGCATAATGATAATGATTATATTGATAGTTATAATGATAAGGGTAATAGTAATATTGGTACTGCTAATAATAAAACAATGATTATTATAGTGATAGTAATGATAACAGTAATAGCAATATTGATAATAATTATTATATTGACAATTATGATAATAATTGGGATAAAAATAGCATTACCACTGTAAAGCTTTACAGTACGATTACAAAAGGTTGAAACAAGTTACTGAAAGTTATAGAAAGTTACAGAAAGTTGTGGGAAGTTACGACTTTCTGGAAGTTGTAGCAAGTTACATGAAGTTTAACCAAGTTACAGCAAGTTGTAGGAATTTATTGCAACTTATGCCATCAATTTTACTGCAATAATAGCAAGCTGTATTTTATAGTATTCGTATAACGAGTAAAAGAAAATAAAAAGAAAGGAAAATGCAATTCTATCTTCTTTGAAATTTTCCGATTATCTTTTTTTTCTCTTTTCTTTTTCTTTTCTTTTTTGTAAATTAATTTCCACTTTTTGTATCATTATTTTTTCACTGACATCCACTTTTCATTTTTTTTACTACATTTTTTTTTCTCTCTCTCTGAAACTTGTTGGTGATCTAACCCTTTCTTAGTTGTGAATGTGACAAGTTACTCGATTGGGAAGCAACTATGACTTTTAAGAACATTAGTGAGCTGCTGGATTTTCCTGAATTTGAGGGCAACATTGGGCAAAAATATGAAAATAATAGTTCAGGCAAAAGACCCTAGATGGCGTTACAGTATGATGTAACATTCGGCGGTTTCATGGTGAATAATATTAGGTTGTATAAATGTGTGTTTTCTCTCTTCTTCTGACTGGATATCTGTTTCTCTCTCAGTCTCTTAGCTCCTTTCTTTGTTTCTCTCTCTCCGCCTATCTCTTTGGCTTTATTTATCTATCTATCTTTCTTTCTCTCTGTCTATATCTGTATGACTGTCCATTTTCACTCTCTCTCTCTTCTCTCTCTCTCTCTCTCTCTGCCACGGACATACACAGACATATTTGTTTCCCTTTAAGTGCGTTTATCCCCATTCCCTTTACTAAGAATAACCCTAAACTATTTCTGTCGCTTCTAGGAAACCATAAGGGTGTAAAATGACAGTCACTAAACCGCAGGAGTATGTCCAAGGTCAAACTAGAGTTCCTAATCTTGTGAATTTAAGCACATTTAACGGGTGAGTTTTTTATGTTTCCATCTGTCGTGTGGAGTGGTGGAGACGATAAATAGATGGATAAATAGATTGATGGATGGATAGATAGATAGATAGATAGATAGATGGATGGATGGATAGGTAGATAGATAGGTAGGAAGGTAGTTGAATAAAAAGGTAGAAAGGGAACTGGAAAAGAGAAGGAGAGAGAGAGAGAGAGAGAGAGAGAGAGAGAGAGAGAGAGACAGACAGAAAGAGAGAGAGAGAAGGGAATAGAGAGCGAGAGCGAGAGACAGGGAGAGAGAGAGAGAGAGAAGAAGAAGAAGAAGAAGAAAAAGAATGACATAACATATCACACGTATGAATTGTTTATCTTTATTCTGAATTCTGCATTTTTCTCATGAAATATAAACAAAACTTCTTCTTAACAGATGAAACAAAGAAAGAAGATGAAGAAAGAAAAAAAAGAAGGAATTCCTGTAAGTGATCATTGAAGCGAAAAGTATTCAGAAACATGTGCAATGTTTGCTTGTTTGCTTAGTAAGCTAGTGTGTGTGTGTGTGTGTGTGTGTGTGTGTGTGTGTGTGTGTGTGTGAGAGAGAGAGAGAGAGAGTGTGTATATGTATGTATGTATGTGTGTGTGTGTTCGTGTGGACGTGTGTGTGTGTGTATTTGTATCTGTCTGTGTTAGAGAGAGACAAAGAGATATAGGCAGTTAGATCCTACACGCTCGAAATGGACAGTGAAAACTCCCTCTGCTGAGAGATTTTTTTTTATTGCAAGTGGGCATATAACTCTTCTTGAATACCTAAGAAGTTAGGAGAATGCACGGATGACAACACAGGAAATAGAGAGAATTCAAAAATGTATGAGCCCTAAAGAAGTGGACAATGAAGCACAAACGGAAGCGAGAAATTCCCTCCCTTCCCCCTGCCAGAGTGTTTAGGTGTGTGTGTGTGTGTGTGTGTGTGTGTGTGTGTGTGTGTGTGTGTGTGTGTGTGTGTGTGTGTGTGTGTGTGTGTGTGTGTGTGTGTGTGTGTGTGTGTGTGTGTGTGAGTGTGTGTGTGTGTGTGAGTGTGTGTGTGTGAGTGTGTGTGTGTGTGTCTGTGTGTGTGTGTGTGTGTGTGTGTGTGTGTGTGTGTGTGTGTGTGTGTGTGTGTGTGTGTGTGTGTGTGTGTGTGTGTGTGTGTGTGTGTGTGTGTGTGTGTGTGTGTGTGTGTGTGTGTGTGTGTGTGTGTGTGTCTATGTGTCTGTGTGTGTGTGAGTGTGTGTGTGCGTGCGTGTGTACGTGTGTGTATGTGTGTGTGTGAGTATGTGTGTGTGTGTGTGTGTGTGTGTGTGTGTGCACGCGTTCTACAGTATTCCCTATTTCATTATTTAGGTTGTAAATAACAATTACACAGTTAACTCTTTTCAAAACAAACCAAATAACAAATAAAAAGATGTTACGACATGTCGGAGACCCGAGACGCCAGCCTACCTCAGCGACGGATCACAGCCTCTGGAAACATGAGCCGAGTGGAGTTCACGGAGCGTTTGGATCGTTTTCACACCTGCGTTGAAGTCTCCGCCTTTGTTTTTATCATTTTTTATTTTCGTCATTATTTTTTTTCTCCGTCGCCACAGGTATTATTCTCTGTTCATTTGCATAATCGAGTATATTGTTTTCGTCATGGAGAGAAGGTGCTCGACCCTGGGATGAGCGTGATGAGACGGAGAATCAAAGGTTTCTCGAGTTACTAGTGCATGATCGTTTTTTTTTTTTTTTTTTTTTTTTTTTTTGGGGGGGGGGGTGGGGGGGGGGAGTGGGAGTAGGAGTGGAGGACGTATTTTGATCCCTGGCCGGAGTACTTGTAAATACGGGTTTCTTGACGGGGATAACGTGCGTATTCATCTTTCGCCTTAGACTTACTGCGTGATCATATTCGCGACATTTAATGCAGTTATTCATGGTATAATCATGAACATGAACACTATTTTCATTCATGCAATTGACACAAAAAACACCCATAACCATCACAAAGGATCCACAACCGCACAAATGATCTAAACATAGCCACACACACAAACGTATACATACGCGGCTCGTGCAGCCACGCACGTCCACACACAGAGGGGGGGTGTGGAGGGGAGGTGGGGGGTGGGGGGAGGGAGAGATCTGGACATGTCTCTCCGAAAATTACGTCATGACTTGTCTCGCTCTTACTCAAGTGGCTTCGGTGCTCGCCACTTTGCTTTACTCATATTTCCCCTTCTCTAATTGCCTTGTCTCGCATTTCACCTCTTTATTGCTGGTCTCCCTGTCTCTGACTTTCTTCCTCGACTTGAATACTATTATCTCTTGAAACAATGATGAAATGTGTCACACGTCACATGTATATATATAAATATATATATATATATATATATATATATATATATATATATATATATATATATATATATATATATATATAAATGCATATTTATATATATATACATATATATGTATATATATATATATATATATATATATATATATATATATATATATATATATATATATATATATGTGATGGGGGTATGTAAGTGTGTGTGTGTGTATGTGTACACATATATGCATATATACATGTGTATGTAAATACGTACATTTACGTATATATATATATATATATATATATATATATATATATATACATATGTATATATATATACATATATATACATATGTATATATATATACATATATATACATATATATATATATATATATATATATATATATATATATATATATATATATATATATATATATATATATATGTGTGTGTGTGTGTGTGTGTGTGTATATATATGTATATATATATGCATATACAGTGCTGGCCAAAATCTTAAGACCAGGTGAAATATTGCAAATATTTGCATTTAGGCCTGGTGGTTTGTAATCACGTTGGAAGTGGAGCTGCGAATTGTAAGGAGGAAAAGGAAGAGTAGGAAATAAAACCAGATTCGAAGCATGTTTCTGAAATACTGGTTAGAAACACGAGTACACCATTCAGCAACCGGACAAAAGTTTAAGACCAAGACAGAACAAAGTCGAAATCTGTGACAGGATCGACAATTCATTTCAGTTTCTTTTAGGCACTCACGCTGTCAGCACTTCCCGATGGCAAAGGCAACAAAGCTGACTGACTTTGAACGTGGACGGATCATCGAGTTACGCAAGCAAGGGCTTTCGCAACGTGCCATCGCTGCTGGGGTAGGGCGCTCCCAAACAGTCGTTTGAAAGTTCCTAAAAGACCCTGAGGGTTATGGGAAGAAAAGGTCAAGTGGTCGACCCCGAAAAATTTCACCTGTGCTGAGCCGGAGGATCCGACGTACCGCCCGTGAAGACACGGGACGATCGTCGAGCCAGATCAAGGCCCTTACTGACGCTGACTGCAGCACAAGGACCATTAGACAGCATCTGCGACAGAAGGGCTTCAAAAACAAAAAAACGCCTTCAAAAGGCGTCTCCTCCCACGTCACAAAACTGCGCGTTTGGAATTTGCGAGCAAGATATGGGACGTCGAAAGGTGGAAGAAGGTTTTGTTCTCCGACGAGAAAAAGTTTAACCT
>BOPN01000609.1:44336-46836 GCA_017312705.2 Penaeus japonicus
CACACTCACACAAACACACACACACACACACACACATATATATACAGATAGATAGATAGATAGATAGAAAGATATACATATATATATATGTATGTATGAATATAAACACACACACACACACACACACACACACACACATAGTGTACACATAGTGCGTGTATGAGTCCACGCGTGAACAGATCTTTCCTTAGATAACGTCACCCGCCATGCCGAAGATCTAAGAATACAGGAAACAAAGCAAAAACAAAACGGCATAGTACGAAAAAAAGAAAGTACGGCATATCTATGAAATAATACGGGCGTGGCATTGCTCCTTTTAATTTCAAGGTCTGTCTTAAGGCCAGTCAAAGATAATCTTTAATTGTGATCTCATCTGTGATTGTAGCCTCTGCTCTGCGTGTGAAACAAACAGCTGTTTAAGCGCCGAGCGAGGCTAGTTAACGCGTGCACTTCATGTCTTCCGGGACTGACTCGTTATCGATGAAATAATGGAACAGGGCTTTTATGGCGGTCCTCTTGGGGGGGGGGGTCTCCTCTGTAGGGGTGGTTCTCCTCTCGGGAGGGTGGAGGTTCTCCTCTCGGGGGTGGGGGAGTTCTCTCTAGGGTGAGGGTTCTCCTCTCTGGGGGTGGGGGTGGTACTTTCGGCTGGCGGGGGGCGTCCCAGAGAGGCCTGAGGGGTGAGGGGTTACGTTGGGAGAGGAGGTGGGATGGCTGTGTTCGAGGTTTCAGAAGGAGAGAGAGGAAGAAAGAGAAAGAGAGATAAAGTGAGAGAGAGAGAGAGCGCGAGCGAAAGAGAGAGAGAGAGAGAGAGAGTGAGAGAGAGAGAGAAAGAGAGAGAGAGAGAGAGAGAGAGAGAGCGAGAGAGAGAGAGAGAGAGAGAGAGAGAGAGAGAGAGAGAGAGAGAGAGAGAGAGAGAGAGAGAGAGAGAGAGAGAAAGAGAGACTGAAAGTGAGAGAGAGAGAGAGAAAGAGATAGATAGAGAGAAAGAGAGAGAGAGCGTGAGTGTGTGTTCGTTTTTCTTTAAATGGTAGTGGACGGTTGTGTAAAATGCATGAATACTGTTAAATATATCTGGATACGCTGACGCATACACAAGGACATACAGAGTACGCGTTAAGCTGTCCCAACTGAACATCTTACATTTTCCACATATACAATATTGTAGCAGTTCTTGGTGTATCTGAGGAACACCTGCACGCAATTTACATACCGGATATAACTAGTAAGCGCAATACACAGCATATCTGACACGAAACCGACACATCATGATTGCAGTTTTATCAAAATAGTTGTTGCACTTTTTGTTGTTGTTGTTTTGTTTTTTGTTGTTGTTTTTTAAGCTTTACGAATCTGGACAATTTTACTCTTATTTATATTCCTATCATCTATTAACTTTTTTTTTTTTTTTTTTTTTACATGTTGGTTTATGGATAGAAAAAAAAATAAAATGGAATCAAAAGATGGCAGATAATGATTCGTCTTTTTCTGTTAAATCATTATAAGCTATAGGCCTAGATTAATGAACAAAGGTAAAGTCACTTCATAACGTGAAAGCATGATATTTAATTATGGAAATTTTCGTTTCTTCATGACATCATTATCATTCATTTAATAAAAGTCTTCTCCATTAATAAGATAAACAAAGGACTAATTCAATATATAGGTAAGCAATTGCAAAAAAAGTAGAGTGAGTGTCTAATAATCTAAGAACAAATAAAAAAGAAAGGTATATTGTGAAATACAAAAAAACAACATATATGACAAAAGGAATAGATGAATAAATTTATAAAAGCGGAAAATCAGACGAAAATCAGACGTTCAAAAGAGTACACCAATAATGACTAAAATATTTCGTTCAAGAAAAAGGCATGTACAGAGAATACACACATGTAGTCTAGATTTTTTTTTTAAGTTATAATTCAGTTAAAGATGATAGATATAGATAGATAGAGAGAGGGAGGGGGGGTCAAGAGAGAGAGAGAGAGAGAGGGCGAGAGAGAGAGAGAGAGAGAGAGAGAGAGAGAGAGAGAGAGAGAGAGAGAGGGAGAGGGAGAGAGAGAGAGGGCGAGAGAGAGAGAGAAAGAAAGAGAGAGAGAGAGCAGAAGCCGTTTATTTTCATAAAATATTAAACTCGTTTTTCAATGTTGATCTGGAGTAGAGAGAAAAAAAACAATCTAAAAATAAAAATGACCTATATTACAGCGATTATAACACGATAACATAAACATACCGTGATCCCTCCGTCAAAATTTACCCACCGCGAATTCTTTATGTTAAAAAAAAAAAAAAAAATCGCTCTTTACATGCCCGGACGATATAAAAACTAGCTCGTCCAACACCACAGCAAGACTTAGGCCGCGTGTACAAGCCCAAATAAAGAGCAGAATATTACGGGGGTTCTCGTCTTGGAAAGCGCTGCGTCATTGCTTCGCAGCAGAAAACGAGAAGTGGCGAGAGTAATTATGGGGTGACTCGCGTAAACACCCCACCGCGGACGCCA
>BOPN01000609.1:84336-89336 GCA_017312705.2 Penaeus japonicus
ATGCTGACAAATCTCTCGTTAGTTACATTATTTATTTTATATAGCTTAAATGTGTATCACTCTTGACTCATGTTTGATGTTTGACATTGTTTAGGATCAATCTATCTTAGTACTATCTTTGTTGATCTGAATATTGTCAACTTTGTTTTAACAAGGACACCCCTCTCGGTATCAAGCTTCAGTGTCCATAATTTCCACTTTGTTTCCAACTCTCTTTTGGTCTTTGGACCTGACCATCCCAGGAAGAGCCCTCTTGATATATAATCACCTAATTGCATTTTTCTCTAAGAGTTCATTTGTGTCTGTCCTACTTGATCTTTGTCTTTTCAAAATTATTTTATCAGAACTTTTATTCATATAGCTTACTTTTCTTATGTGTTTCCAACACTGCATATCTATTGCATTGTTCATATCCATTATTATCTTAGATTCTACCCACCACTCCAAAATAATTAGGTAGCTATTGGCAATAAAAAACTAATTGAATATTTAGACTAGTGTTAGAGCAAAATAATTTCTTCTGGATGCTGATTTATCCTGTCCAATTTTTCTGTTTAGGTCTATTGCACATTTACAATCCAATGATATCCAGCTTCCCAGATATAACATATTAAGCCCTTTATTTTCTGCTCTAAATGTATTATTTTCTTGCTTTTTTCTTAATCATAATTTTAGATTTCTTTTCGTTGAGTCTTTACATATACTACATAGTTGTGATATCATACACTGGATTTTTGGACTTTCATGGAGTAGGTAAAGATAGTATCCCCAGCATAACTTCCAATAGGTAAATGTTGTTAAACTGTATCCCTTGAAGAACCTCTGAAATCAGCCATTCACAATGGATACTGAAGAAAATAGTAAAAATTATGTATCCTTGGTTTATTTCTCCTTTGAATTCTGATCTTTTTACTTTCTAAATCAATAAATTTTGGTATTATAGGTTAATTCCAGTAAAGATTTCACTTGAATTGAATTCTGTTACTAGGAATGCCAATTTCTTGCAAAGTACTATTTTTGATTAACTATCAAATGCCTTGGTATAATCAATAAAGAATCTACCAATTATTTTCTTTTTTTATATGTTCTTTCTATGGATGTTTTTAATAAGAATATTTCATCTGTTCTGAGAGTTTTTATGAATCCTAATTGTGTATAGTTTATTATAGTTTATTTCTATCTCAAGAATGGGAGCTATCCTCTCTTTAATTATATGTAGTGCCCTTTTTGATATGTGAGAGATCAAGTTCATTGTACTGATAAAAGTCTTTGCAATTCTATGCTTTTTAGAGTTGAAATAAATTCACTTTGAATAAAACCTATGCTATAGATTTCTTTTGCAACTTTAGCACCATGATACTGGAATTGCTTATTTCTATGCCAGTGTCTCTTCTGTTATCATCATATTATCAACATATTCTTCCCATCTATTCATAGCTAATATTTTAATTTAACAACTTGTCCAGTGCAGTGTAAACTCCAAGACTGAGTCTCTTTGTACTCTTTATTTTCTTTAGTTCTTTGGAAAAATTGTTCCTTCTGATTTGCTCTTTATTTTTTTGTACTTTGCATTATCATTGTAATATTTTGCTATTCTTTCTTCCATTATATTAAGTTTGCCATGTATCATTTAACCCCTAAAGGACATGTGTACTAAATGTATTCATGCTCAGGTGATGACATCCACAAAACTCTACTAATGTTCCACAGCAAGCCAGAAAACGATTGTACTGTTTTCTAAGTATTATTAGGTAGATTGGAACTGGGGATTGAAAAACATAAAAAACCTTCTTGCTTGTATGGATTGAATTAGAGTAGATACAAGTGAATGTTTAGTGCATTTTGTTGTCAGATTGTAAGACAATGTGTCCTTAAGGGGCTAATTAATGTTGCTTTGTGTTTTTACAGTTCCATATGTCTTCAGCTATGGTAGTGACTTAACTTATTCTGTATTTTGATAGTATTTTCATTTAAGTGTATGATGTTATTTATTGATTCCTCACCCTTTCCCTATAATTGTCTTTTGTATCATGATTTTCCAAAATATCTACATTATTTTTCTTTTCTCATGTACAGATTGTTCAAGATAAATGCTCTTTAGAAAGGAATTTGAAGTGTTTCTCTTTTAAGATAATTTAATGCTATTTATTTTCTAATATAGAATTATAACCTTTGATATTGCTTTCTTTTTTTAGACGAGACACAAGTGGCTCTCAAGACAGCTCTCAGCGCATCCCAGATACATCAAGAATTGAATGTATTGATGAAGATAATGTGTTCTCAATCTTTGTTGCTTACATTGAGATCTATAACAACTATATCTATGACCTCCTGGAAGACCTATCTGATGCAGGGCCTTCGGGGTGAGTGGAAGATAGATATATGTGTGTGTGTATATATATATATATATATATATATATATATATATATATATATATATATATATATATATATATATATATATATAAAATCTTAATTTGTTTGATATTTTCTATTTTTAAACATAATGTATATATTTCACGATTTTTACAACTATAAGTTGAAGTAGAAATGTTGATTTGAGTGAATATTAATTTCACCTTTTGTAATTTTATGTTCAATTCTTTTATTATTTTGGTTAACTATTAACTATTCTCATGCATAGGCGACTGCAGACCAAAATCTTGCGTGAAGATGCCCAACACAACATGTATGTTCATGGTTGCACTGAGGTTGAAGTGAAGAATCCAGACGATGCACTGGAGGTGAGTTGTATGACTAGGTCGATGTGACATGGGAGATGCTTCATGCTAAACAACTGTCTGTAAGTTTCATATTCTAGGGTTGTGAGGTTTTATTTGATATCATAGGGGTTGTTTCAGTGAGGTTATGAATTTGAGGTTTATTAAAAGGTCAAATAAAGAGAGAAATGCATAGTACAACTCCCAAATGTTGAGATTAATAATAATTGCATAAATTCATGGTAATACTGACTATTCATAAACAGGAGTGACATAAAAGTGCAGGTTGGAGTTGAGGATTAACATATAATTTGCAAATTTCTGATTGCAGGTTTTATACAAAGGTCAGAGAAGACGCAAAATTGCCTATACACGTCTAAACTGTGAATCTTCTCGGTCACATTCCATTTTTACAATCAGAGTAGTTCAGGTAAGTGTCATCATTTGTAGACAACAATTTTTATGCTGTAGAAAAGTTAGTGTCATCTGTCTAATCCTTTTCTTGTTTCTTGTTTTACTAATATTGGCAAGCCATTTATAACAGTGAAGTGTCATCCTTTTAAAACATGTATTTGTACACAATGGAAAAAGTGAAAGAAATCATGGTTGTAATGTCTGCATAATTTTTCATTCCTTTTTAATGATATTTAATGGCAAGTGACATTGCTCATTTCACAAAATATTTTCTACTGTTATTCTAACAATTTCGGTAATCAGGCTTAATTTTATGAATACCCATTTGAAATTTTTACTTTTATCTTTCACAATGTATTAAACAAATATTCCACATTGTATTAAGCATATATTCCTTGTTCAATATTCAGTCATGAATATTTAGATTAATTAATGCAATAATGTTAGAGTATGTTGAAATTTCAATAGCAGATAATCCTGTGGTAAATTGATTGGAAGTGTCATATTTCAGCAAAATTAACATAAGGATTATTGCAATTTGTATCTTTAATGACTGATAATGAATGGCTGTAAAACTGAGCAAACACTTTTATCTAATTTGGATATTTTTGGTAATATTAACTTGGTGTTTTACAATGAAGCATTAAAGCCTGGTTGATCAGAATGATAGTGAGGTAGCTTGGTTGCCATGTGTGATTAATAAGTCACAGTGGAAGGTTTAGTATCATGGTATTTTTACGTACACCCATATGTGTTAAGGGCTATCTTATAAAACTGTATAATAACCTCATCATGTGTACCATGTTAGTAATCTGAACAATGTATATAATGGCAAAATTTACCATAGGCAATTAGCATTACACTCCCTAGAGGACAAGAATTGTAAACCGTCATGTAACATGAAACTCGATACTGTAAAGGCCAAATGGCAGCAGCGATGGTTTTGAAAATATTAGGAAACGATGATGAAAAGTCGCCTTTGTTCCGCTTTTTTCAACCTGTACTACCATTGGCTTGTTAGATGATCGATAAATATATAGAGAGCTACTTGAGTGGATATGAGTAACGTTTGCCGAATACGTGTTTTAGAATATGTTTAAAGAATGTATAAGGGTATTTTTGTTTTTTCAATTGGAATTCCCCTTTCCTGATTGCTAAATAATTTATTGTTAAAAAGAAAAGTAATTTCTTAAATTAGAATGCAAAACCGGATTTTATCAGACATGATAATAAAAAATTATGTTCTCCAGAAAAATATTCTTTAAAACATGGCCCGTAATTCGTATATGGGAAATTCATTATGCATGAATTACATTCGCTGTTCTAAAGAAAAATAAAATTAATGAAAAAACAAAACGTGATGTAATAAAAATATCCAAGGAAGTCTCCACTTTGCTTAGTATATCACAGTTGATTGCTATTTCTCACCGATAGTTTGTGTTGATATAAACTAAAGAAACAATAAGAACTGTGTCATAGCATTGGCTAGATTAATAATTGTACAATAATACAACTTCCTATATTTTCATCTTTATTGGCGCCATTTACGCGATGTCGCCATCTTGAAAACGCTTGTAGAACGCCAAGAAAAGTACACTGTTATGAATATTTATTTTCAATCGAGTACCATGATGGGTAAAATGTTTTCTTGACAATTAGAAATATGTAGCTTGAAAATCGTGCGCAAAATCTACATTTCATAATGAAATAGAAATATATTATTCATCAAACCAAGGTGTAAACCCGCCGATACTTTGCGGTAGTCAAAATGCTCGAAACAATTCATTTCGTTCTTCACACAAAGGGGTAAAAGACACCCCTCCCCCTCTCTCTCCCTGAATCACACGTGCCTCCCTCTTGACCCCG
>BOPN01000609.1:96836-111836 GCA_017312705.2 Penaeus japonicus
GATAAACTCATTGAATATTTATTATTTGCTGATAATCTATCAAAATGTATTAACCCATTGCAGACTGAGATAAATTTGCTTGCCCAGCCTCCAGGATAGGTTTTATTTTAGAGAAAGACCGCTTGAAGCAATATAATTTGAATCATCCCACTCTCTTTCGGTCATTCATTGTAAAACTAGAGCGGTTTTTGTGTTTTATTTTTTTGTGTGTTTTATTGAGTTTAGAGACTTATATGTGCCATATGACAGGCTCTATCAGTGCTGCAGTTGACTAAAATTGTAGTATATTATCCATATTAGCTCATTATTTTCTTTATACTCAATGTGATAGAAGTATTGCTGTTTTATGGGAGGACAAAAGGCAACTTTATTTTTTCGTATTTTTGTGCTGTCATGAACGAATACGAAACATATAACCCCCTACAATAAAGATAACAAAAAGAGGTAGGGAAGAGGAATGAAACCTGTGCTTGTGACTGTGAGTGCCACAGTGAAAGGCATCCATATTGGCACAGGAGCACATTTTAGACCTTGGGTATGGATTGAATCACCTTCCTCATCTCGTTCTGCCTGCACATCCTTCATCGGCGGTACTTTAGAGCAAGGGTTCATCAACTTAGTGTGTGCCATCGCTCTATAGAGACAGTGCTTGCTAGAGACCGTGGATGGGTGCCATTCAAGGCTCTCTCTCCTGCTGGTGCTAGGAAAAAGTGGTGCCATCTAGGTTTTGGACGTTAAGCTAGCACGATATTACGGTAATTATAGTAATTATGACTGCAGTAGCCATCATCACTCATTCCTTTTTCATAGCACAATAAAATAGCATAGTATTCCAAAATCCCCGAACGTCATGTACGTCATGACGCCCGTCGTCAGGCCAAAGCTCCTACGTCATGTATGTCATGACACCCGTACGCAATGGGTTAAAAGGTGCTATGCACTATTATAATCCAATTCAGAGAAGATCAAGTCTTTTGACTGAAAAAATGACAATAGAAGTAATTAAGATATGAAAAGAAAACAAAGACAGAATAGTAGAAGCTTGGGTGTATATTATGTTTTGAAATATACTGCTAGATGGCATTTAGATTAATTGTGTATCGTAGAATCCAAAGTGATAGCTTGGGGATAATTTTAACTGTGTTCTGTTGTAGCGAGAAGAAAGAGACCTCGCCAAGTCCCACGGACATTTAGAGAAGCAGAGGATGAAGGCACGTTTAAAGAGCAAGCTAGAGATTGAAAAGGAAAAGTTGAAGAATGATATGCAAACAAAACTATGTGAACAGAAGGTAAGTTTGGCATTATGTTCATTAGTTTTTCATTGAGTCCTTTGTTCTGAAGCTTTAGTATGGGCTAATTTATGTGTGATATAAATTATCAGGTTTTATAAAAAGCTTTTGATGTTTCATTTATTTGATTGATTGATTTTCATCTTAATGAATGTGTCATTATAAAATTAGACAATGTATGCTCTGTAATTGATATACTAATGATGTATCCTTATTATTTTCAGTCAAAAATGTACCACAGTCAAGTCCGAGCACTGCAAGAGATATTCTTGGACGACAACCAGACTCCCAAAAATATCCGAGTGCCTTCGACTTCGGATTCAGACTTACACCAGTCACGTCAAGGTCCCCATAGTAGTATCAAGGGGTCCACATCAGACCCAAAACTCAATATCAGTCAGGCATTTTTGACTCCTGACCTTAGAGTGAGTATCTGGATTGATGTTACCAATGCAGTTCTTAATAAAGATCATTCTCAAGATATTTGATACAGGAAGGCATCAACATTTTCAAAGATGGAGGGGGGGGGAATGGAATACAGAATCGACTACAATATCACTGAATTGGTTTAATCATGTTGCTATCTATAATTGAGAAACAAATATGGAAGCTAATCAAAGTTTTGTGGTTTAGGGCCCTGCAGTTTCAAACCAAAGACATAGGCGTTCCCGGTCTCAAGGCGCGGATATGTGGCTAGATCATCGTCCAGGACAGGTATACTTATCTTGATTGCGTTTTCATAGTTTTTTTGTTTTTTTTTCTGACTATAGTTTAATTATACAGAATTTGTGAATAAATTCAATCTGGAAAAGGAAGGATACAGAATACTGTATTTTTCTACTGTGCTTGCAAAGGGATTGAGATAGAGATGGAAAGGAAATTCAGATCTGATTTGTTTGCTATTTTGTGACAGATTTTTATAATTTCAATAGTGATCATTTTTTAAATTGATTGATAAATATTTAAGGAATAGCTACTTCACAAGTTAGCATAGATGATAAAGATGCATAGCTGTAGAAAGCACAAGATAAGATATCCTTGTTAATATTGGTTTGCGTGGTGGTTGGTATGGCAACAGGAGGTACCGCTTGGAACAGTTCTACAACCAAATTTGCCGAGACGCAAGTCTGTCACAAGACTACGCAGTGGGGACCTTCTTGATGGTCGTGTAACAAATTATTGTTTGACCACTCAGCAGCAGGACTCTGAAGGAGAACTTGAAACAAAGTTGTACAAGGTATTAGAAGGATTTATAAGTAGTAGAGGCTATTGTGCATGCATGATATTAACCTTATTTGCTGGATGCTAACATTCTTTCAGATGCAGTAGACTAAAACCCACAAAATGAGTTCATTAGCATTTACAAAGCATTTTGAAATCCTCCCAAGAGTTCGTCTTTGAACAAAAGCATGCTTAAGTACTGGATAGTTCACATGCTTGACTTATTTTGTTTGCATGTTTAGCTAGCAGCATTTTATTTGATACAGGCATGATTTATGTAGTCACTTGCTTAATAGGATAGAGTATAATTTTGCAAATACATAATTATAATTGTTTTTTAGAGTGAAGAAGGTAGTTTTTGAGTCTCAGTAAGTTTGTTTAATAAAAGTTGTTGTCTTGTTATGAAATTGAATTGAGATTCATAGTAAAGATAGAAGCTTTATGAACTAAAATGTTATGCAGAGTTGTCAGTAATGTTGCTGTTGCTGAAGAGCAAGAGGGAATTTTATTCAATGGCAGCTTAAAGATTATGATGTTATGAGGAATTTCTGTCTGTGAAATAGAATTGACAAAAGTAATTGTATTTTTGAAAATCTTTATTTTATTGTAGTATTTTTGTTGTATTGAGTTGGATGATTAAGCCATCTTTGAATATATAATATCTTGGATAAGTAGATACACATTGATAGCATAAGCTCATGTAGTTACCAGGAATGTAGCCATCATCATATACCAAATTTGCTGAAATTTTGCTCTTAGATAAGGGTAGTGGTTTCATAGGATCTTTCTATCTAGCCTTTTATTGGCATAAAGTTATTAGTACTCGGGGAATGGTTTTGAAAAAGGGATATGGAAGTGTGTTGTAAAAGTTTGTTATTATGGTCTAGTGTTGAGATACTTGCTCAGTAGATAGCTCTTATTTTAAGGTGGCCTTCAGCAATAGGCTTTGCCTGTTTACTTTGGTCTCACTGTCGGCCATGTTTTTTTATTTGGAAAATTACAATTCTTACTGAAAGATGGTAAATGGCATTCAAAAGATGTGGACTGAAATATCTCAAGTGCCGTAAGCAAATATCAGATTACTTGCCTCTAACTATATTTCACATTTTTGTATGTTGTTGATGCATTTATAGAACATGAATTGGCAAGTACTTGAGTGGGGACAACATGTGCTTTTGTGCTGGCTTCTGTTCTGTGATCTGTAAGTCCTTTTTCTTTAGTTCTCTGTAGCTACTGTTGGTATAACTTTGTACTCTTAATATAATGAGCGATTTATTGAAAGTGACTGAACATTATATTTAAGACTTTAAAATTGCCATTTTTTTAAAAGTTACATTTAAATTATACTTGTGATTTAAAGTACTTAATTTTCATTGTGCACCTAAAGTGCCTCCCACACTATCAGTATTATTGACACAAAATATTGACTCAATTTTATTGTGCAACATTTGTCGCCCCCCTACATGGCTCTGTTGTTATTGCTCAATATCACCAGTTAAGCTAAGGATTCCAGAGAAAAATGTATCTTTGCAAGTACACGACTATCAGCAACACTACGATACCTGGCCATCGACAGCACACTTGAAGATCTGGAATTTAGTAGTGCAGAGTCCTGTCAGTTGGTCAGCAGTATTGTGATGGAAACATGCAAAGCCGCAAATTCTCAGCTCTTGCCAGACACATCAATGGTATAAGGGCAGGAACCACACTGGCAAGATATTAGGCTGTGTTACCCTCACACTACTTAATATATTCATATTGTGTGATAAAATATCAAACTCTTTTTGATGTCAATATATTATGTCATTTTTCAGTACTATACTTACACTTTCAATAATATTGTACAAAACAGAATATTGGACTATAGCATTAATTGTTTAGGGGCCACTTAATGTAGCATTAGTTTTCTATGTAACAGTCTTTGAGTCTCTTGAACCAATGCACACTTGAAAGGCAATTCAAGTAATGGGATTTGGTTTTCTTTTTCTTTTTAACTTTTCTCTTAGTGAATCAGTGCTTTTATGGTTGGCATATACTGTGATATGGCAAAGGCTGGATTTGTAATCTTATTACCCCGGCATGAGGCATTAGCGTCTCTCATGCTTAAACTTACACTAAGTAAGTACTATTATTCCACATCTTATTACCTTTTTTTTTACTTATGTGGTAAAATTGTTGACTGCTGTTTTTGCTGGATTAACTGCAGGCAGAGTGGTAAGATTTAGGCCTGCCTTTCCATACAGAACTCATCTGATATTTGTAAATGGTTTCATGTTGCTACTTTCTATCCAGCTGATCATGCATAGGAAATTTCTTCATCTTATATAATATGGAATTGATGACAAAAACTAGGTTGACACATAGGAGGCTTAGGAATGTTTTGTTCAGTTGTTAAAGAAATATGGTAAGTACTTGTTGTGTAAAAGGTGGAACTTTCTACTGGTTGTCTTATATCTTACATTTTCTCATATGCATTATTTAAGAATGTGCTTTGAATATGTTTTATGTACTTTTATTAGATTTGCATGTGTGTTATAGCATGCTTTTTGAATTTTGTAAAGCATGCACCTTCAAAGTGTTTGATTATGAATTTGCCATATTATAGCTTTTCCCTTCCCAAAAAGGAGAAAAGGTCATGTAATGAGTAAGTAGGTTTTGTTTAGATGTTCATCATATTAACTGTGGTGTCATTAAAAGAAGACAATCTTGATGTATCCTTGTTCTGGCACTAAATTGCCAGTTATACTTTGATTCCTTATTCTGTTTAGACTTTGTGGTCCTGGCAAACTATAATGACTTTACTTTTGCTGCTGACCATTTTATCATTATTCATGTGGAATGTTCTCACCCTTCTTGAGCCTCCATTCCCTTTCTCTCTTTTCTATGCTTTTTACTTCCATTCTTTGCTGCCAGAGCAGTGTATCTTTTTCATTCTCTCTCTCTCTCTCTCTCTCTCTCTCTCTCTCTCTCTCTCTCTCTCTCTCTCTCTCTCTCTCTCTCTCTCTCTCTCTCTCTCTCTCTCCCCCCCACTTCATTTCCCTCTCTGTCTTTCACTCACACTCCATAACATCAAACTTTTCCTAAACACTTGCCTCCCTTCTACAGGGCGACATATTACCTACGGCCGGCGGAGGTTCCCAGGTGGTGCTCCAGGATGTGGAGATCCTCAAGCAGCGAGATCCCCTGGCTGTCCCTGTGTCTAAGCGTTCCTCAGATGGTACCCCTAAAGTAGATGCCACCACCGTGCAAGAGCGTTGTGCGGGTGGCATCATGGGCTATGGCACCCCAAGCCACTATGTTCCTAGTAAGCGTACAAAGTTGTAAAATAATATTCTATATCTTGACTTCCTATTGGTATAAACCATTTTTTTCATTATACTAAATCTTTCATGTTGTTATTTTGTAAATGAAGAATTTTATTTGTATTTCTTACAAAAGAAACCTCTTCTTTTTTTCTCTTCATTTCACTCTCCATTTCTAGGATTTTGTGATTCTTTTAGGCATCATTTTGATTGCAAACCATTTAGGAATAATGCATAATTAATATGCTGCTAACTTCTAACAAATATTGGCCCCATATTCTAATATGTATTATATTGCACTTATTTTTATAGAATGTAATCATCTTGAAACTCCTATATTGGCATCGAATATTATATATATAAAACCCATTGGTTTGAATTATATGTACAATGAAAAATGAATAGACAGTCCCCATTTGTTTTTGTATAGGGCAAGCTTCTTTATTTTGTATTGTACTTACTATGTTTAGAGTTAAGGTACTTGATTGAGGAAAGCCTGTACTATTCTCAGTGATTTTTACAATTGATATGAAGTATCTGCATAACAGGCTGGAATGTGTTTTATAGGAAGGGGTCATTTTTGAATGAAGAAATTTTACTATAATATGAATATTTTAGTTCTTTAGGAATATAACATGTATTTATACTTCAGGTAGACTAAACTGATTATGATGGTCTTCGCAACACTTCCTTTACAGCTTTTTTACTAAGTGATACCATGCCTTTTTCAATAGTATATTGTTTCTGAATGGATGTGATTGTTGTATAGATGGTAAAGCTGTCAAAGGATTCAGGAATCAATCAGTTGTGTAGTATGTATTTCCATAAACAAAATAAACAATACTTACATCAGTTTGGACTTTTACCAGAACCAAGTTTCGTTAAAGTTTTGTGATAGCAGTTCAATTCTCATATATTAAACAGTATGTTTAGGCTCCCTCTTCAGGTTTTAGGATGTGAGTAAAGTGTATTTAGAGCTGCTGTTGTATACTTTTGTAAAACTTACTAAGAATAAGTTATATTTTCTATGAGATTTATTTGGCGGTCTTTAATCAATAGTTCATGTATAATTAATGCATTTCAGTGCTATTTGATAATATTTTGATAATCTGTGAGATTTATGTAAAGTAAGAGCAGTTATTTTGGGTATTCTAACCCCTCTGCATCAGCCATTTTTCACAGAGTTGGATGACTTTTGTCCACCATTTTTACTTTTGTTAAAATTACAAGCTATTTATTCAGTCATTTGTGTAACTAGGGCATCATTGCAAATGCTAATTAGCATCACTTTGCAAATATATATATATACATATATATATATATATATATATATATATATATATATATATATATATATATATATAAATTCGTTTATTATACCATAAGTCTAGAAAATAATAGGAGACGCCTACACCTTCAGATACCCAGGCTGAACATCTGAAGATGTTGCCTGTCCCAGAAAAGCCAATCAAGATCCTGCATTTCTTCTGGAGTTCAACATATGCAGTAATTTCTTTTAATAATGATTTTTTAATACTTTACAATGAAGTTACTTTGTAATAATTAATATTTATATGTCAACATTAACCCATTCCCGACGGGGGAATTCTAGCCTTGAATGTCCAAATGCCGGGGCGTTCGAATTATTAGGCCTAAATCAATTGAATGGCTGGCACAATACTGTGCCGCCCGGCCACTGGGCTTTTGAATGTGCGGTACACATGCTGTACCACCCGTCCTGTGTGGGTTAATTTACCATTCATTGCACATTCGGTCTTACTGGCAGTTGCTTTCAAAGGCAAGAAAAGGCTATTTAACATGATTTCATTTCAATATATACTGATTAAGATAAAATCTAATTATACCAAATTGAAAAGGGATATGATCTATTATGTTTAAGTATAAGTAGCAGGAAGGTCTAATCAGCTTGAATGATACTTAAACCTTGCATTTTCATATCTTCACAGTCTATTATGGAATTGATACAGTATTTAAGAAAAGGTTTAATAACAAACATTACAGCAGTTTCTCAGTTTTATTTAATAAATTTGCAACACGAGAACTTTACAGTATATTAACTATATTTCCTTATTGCCTCTAGAAATGCAAAGTTACATTCGGTGCTTCGTCCTCTTATAACTGACTAAAATGGGGCAATTTTTTGGAACAACAGACAGAGACGTACAGTGGTGCCAACATGAAATACAAACTGATCCCGGAATGCAAGTGTAGCACCTAATTTACTGGAATGAGTGAGAGCTATCAGAACGTGGAAGATTGATAAAGTTCAGAATGATAAAAAGTCAAAGGTAATTGGGACAAGATAACCCCCCTTTATTTTTGTTAGTGTGTGTGTTCATTTGGTATCTGGTAATTGTATCAATGCAAACTATGTTTTGTGAGTGAAATAAGGACTGATAATTAATAATTTTTTAAAATGTAATTAAATGGTATGAAACAATCGACACCACTAATCTCATTCAGAGATGGGCATAATTTAGATATCCTAGCTTTAAAAGTTTCATTTGCATTAGAGATTATTAATTCTTAATAATATCAATCGAAACAATATTATATCTACAAACCGTTAACTGATTGCTTATGCCCATATAGATTTATTTCTTACAGATCGAGTTTTTACTAATACAGAAGGAAACCCTACACAACTAATGCATATAAACATGTATTTTGAGTGGTCTTTTGGAATCCATATAATGTCTTTGTCTTAAAATATTATTGCACTGAATTTTACAAAGAATTCTATATATGTAGGTTCAATTATCATGGGATTCTGTCAGCACTTATACATCAAGGGGAATTTTTTTTTTACTATCTACATCATATATACCCATAAAATCTGAATTGCATTTTTTTACATGGGGAAACTTAAATGTAGTTAAAGTATGCTTATTAAAGAAAAAAATGCAGTTTCTCGATAATTCACCACCTAAGACCAACTGGTAAAGCAATGATACCAAGGATGGTATCTTGTTAGGGATATGGACACCAATTCTATACAACACATTTCATCATAAACTGAAGTGCACAATAACATTTAGCAAGAGTAATTACACACAAGATCACCCAAGTTTATATTATATAAAACAACGTCTCTGTCTACTGAACCTAAAAAAAAAGAATAAAAAAAAACAGGATATACCGAAGACTAGCAATTGTAAATAGAGCTGGTTACTATAAAGAGTACCCTCTACTGTGTGATCACAAAAGTTATAACAAGTCATTACAATATCTAACAGTTCATACTTAGAGTACAGTTTTCATTTAAAATCCCAAGTGGCTGTATAATGAAGGTGGTCTCTGGTCGTGGCTATTCGCCATGTCCGGGTCACCAGCTGACCACACAGCGCCTTCCTTGCTCAGGTCAGGTGGAGATTCGGTTCAGGAGAGCCACCGCAGGAAACAACCGTAGGATCTTTATTTTATCTTGTGATGTACAGTCCACCGTTTTATAAGTATGTTACACAAGCCAAAAGTTCTTTTTTTTTATTATAATTTTCCTCTTCATCTCTGAAATGAGCTCTAACCCTGGTTACATTAAAATGATTTTTCCTAGGCTTCATACATAGTAATTACAAACAAATAACTGTTTCAGGGTATTATACCTCTACATTACCTTCACTGTCAACCCTCTTGTGCCTCGTTACCTAGCAGTCAATCTTGCTCCTCAAATTACCCCCCTTTACTGACACAATTAACTTAATCTAAAATGCTTAAATGGTTACCAATCATGACCCATTACATTGTCTAGCACTTCAATAAAGTTTAAGATTCATCAGTCTTCTTTGTATCAAAACTATGTCATATATTATTTTAAAAATAATTTCCCACAGGTAAATTGAGTTTACACAACCAACGAGTAAGTGACTGATGATTATGTGTAAGACAACAGGATTTCATTTTTGTCGCTGTTTGGCTTGTTTCTAGTGGAGGCCGCTGTGGCCCATGTTCACACCATAACATGACCAGAAACAAGTGCCTCTTGTTACATTATGCTTTATCAATGGAAAAATATTTTAGTGTGCTTTATATATGTGTGTGTAAAATACTTCAATTTGTAATATCAAAATCAACTTTATTGAAGAACCAAATGCTTGGAACTATGACTGCTAACCAAGAGTAATGCTCCGGGCAGATAGGGTTTTAGCACTTGCTAACTCCCATTGCAAGGTTGACTGTAAGGTTTGTAGCGGCAGCTGCCTACTCTAGCAAAGTTAAAAATGAAATCACTTAATTCTGCAAACCCCTCCCAGCAAAGTTGACTGACATTCTTTAATTGCAGCTTCACTAACAAAACTGACAATTTCATTTTGTTAGCATTAGCTTCCTTCCTTAAAAAAACTGTGCCATACAGCCGATTCTCATCATCAAGTGAATCTGTAAGCATCACGCTTGTTAATCACTTTACAATACTCAGAACTAGGAGCTGTTTAACTCAGCCTTTAATGCGAGTTGTAGTTACTGCCCCTTCCTCATCTATTGGAATTCACTGCCAGGGTTGTGGCAGCTGACCGCCCCCCCAGCAGGGTTGACTGTGAAGCTCTACTGGTTCAAGGATTATTATGGATAGGTCAAGAATTTGGTGCCACATTTTCCTAAAGTATGTAGATGACTGGATATGAAATTCAGAGTTATTCTGGATGAGCTCTGAATCTTTGTAACAGTTCAAAATGAGATATAAGCATTTCCTTTTTTAGAAGTTAGGAAAACAACCAATTAAATAGCAGATCATAATGTTAGGAAGAGCATCTATACAAGTTTTTCCTTACTGACAGATCCGAAATAGCTGATTGGGTTAGGTGTCTTAATATGATGCAAAAGGAATATACCGGAAAAAGCATACCCTACGAAATGAGGACTGGACCTGAAAATCAATTAAACCATCTCAAACCAAAAGTAAAAGAATAGGATTGCATTGTTAAATTGTTAAGATTGGTGATGGATTGTTAATATATCGGGGTTATTTATGTGTACAATGATGAACTATTAACAATAGTGGCACCAGTTTCTGATAATCCATTGCCTTTTAGCAGCTTGTATACAAAAGGTCCCATTCTACATATACAACAAGGGGGCAAGTTTAGGGCCTCCTGACCCTGCCTACAGTAGATGCAGTTTACATCTGTTTGTGGGACACATTGTAGGTTGATCAAAAGGGGAAAGAGTAAAAGAGACAAGGAATAATAATTAGGAGGAGAGAGAGGGAGACAGGTATGGTACTGAGAGCTCTAAACTGTGAGTAGCTACAGGTTAACTAAGCAAGTGTGTATCAAGCAACTCCCTACTGTAACTTTCCTTGATAATGGAGAAGTAATGCGCATTCCATTAAGAAGCTATAACTAATAACATTCTGCTGTAAGGATATATAAACATTATATTGAACAGACAACATAAATATGATCTAGTAAAATTCGATTTCACCTATCTCGAAAAAAGACATTAGTACATATAAAATATGCACATCACAACAAAACAATAGAAAAGTCTTCAGTCTCTATAAAGTATCAGAGAAAACAACCAGCTTTATACAACTCTAAACACTTAAGTTACCTGTCTGACGCCCCGTCCGACGAGTAAACATAACTTCTGGCTACAACATAGGCTGGTAAGATGGTAAGTCTGGGGGCAGGGGTGGAGGGGGGAGGGAACCAGCTGGTCGATCTCAGTGACCGTGGTGCCCTCCGGAGCCACCCCGGCCTCCATGCAGTGTTTAACAAGGAGAGAACGGCCATTATGTCGATGTCCTAGAAATTAGCATGGGGACTCTAAAACACTACTCGGAACCTCCACGGGTACGTCAACTTATGTTTAAATCTATAATTGCACAGGTCCATCCATGATACCCAATATGCCTAGTGCTGTGAGATACTTGGCAGAGTCACACGCTATTATGGCTGGGGTGTCTGATCATCCTCAAGAACCACCCCTGGAAAGCAGGAAGCCCGCAGTGGTAGGGGTAACCCCTGTGTTAGGCCTCACAACGCTCTGGGTCGAAATCCACGGAGACATACTTATTCTTTTAGCCCTTTCGTGATCACATTTAGTTTTTTTTTCTCCTCACTGTCTGTCCATATTCATGGTTTTTGGATCTATGAATATAACCTCTGTCATATTATGGGACTTTGGCGAAATGATGATTGTTCATGTGTTCAGGGGGAGTGGCTGTGGACCCAGAGGCTCGTTGGTGGTTGGCCGGTGCTTCACAGGTTTGCCAAGTGTCAGGTCATCACGGTGCACACTGTTGCCTGTACAACTATACGTGTGGCATGTCAACAACCATGACGTAGCATAAATCCACTGTGTTTCTGTTTTTGAGTTCATAAATGAGAAGCACTATGAGAGACCACACGCGAAATGAATAGCAAAACTTATATATATTTATATATATATTTATTTCTTTTGGTATATATTCTTTCATCCTTAATACTGAAGAATACTTGAAATACTGACTTAATTTTCAATATACAGAAAACATTTTTTTCTTGCAGTATCACCAGTCAGCTACACAGCTTAGATAAGTAAGCAAAACAAAATTTCTACGAGCATATAAAATACACACAACAGTCTTTTAAAGATTAGATTCACTATATGAAAAAACTCGACTTAACAAGAGCCGCCGACCGATAGCAAATCGTGGCTTCTGCAGCAGTGACAAGACCTCTGCGGAATCTTCCTGTAGACTCATGCCAGTAACATAACAAACAGATTATAATTTCAATGATGATATTTATCACTGTGACAGGCCCCCTGTTGGAAACGCAGAGTGCGGGTGTTGCACGGGCCTGGAGTGTTGCTCTGGGCGCCCTGGCGAGGGAGCGCCCACTGGCCTGCATCATGCCGGCAGGTCCCATGGCAAAGCGTAGGGCTCGGCCACGCTCTTGTTCTGCTCTGCTGCTGTTACTGTCGCTTTTCCTGATTCTACGGTGGAGCTGCGCGGCCCACCATCCCCACAGTGTCTCGGCCGAAGGTTCACCCCGTGCGTGGTGGGCGGCGGGTCCCAGGTAGTGGTGTGGTGGTATGAGAGTCGCGCGGCGCCTTCCCCTGCGTGCGGTTCTGCAGCCCCGAGTGTCGACATGGCAGAGGGGGCTGGGCCGAGCCCTGTGCTCCGCCATGGCCCAGGTCTGAGGGGTGGAAGACCTCACAGAGGCCAGGCAGGAGCCAACCACACTTACAGCGCCTCGCAGTGGCCGTTGGAGTAGCCATTGCCGTGCCCGTATTGGGGCGTGTAGCGATTATGATACTGGCCATACGGGAGCAGGTGTGCGCGGCATCCGTAATTGGGATGGCCATTGGGAAGGCAGTGTGTGAGCGAGTGTGGGGAAGCGCGCGGCGCTGAATCTCATATGTAATTTACAGACTGTAGCGATTTCTCTTGCTTACCAAGGCGGGACGGTTTGGAATCGGAACTTTCTCCCCCTTGCACCTCGTACACAAGCTGGGTCACAAGCTCAGCGATTAGCACGGGGTCCATGGTGGGCGCCAGGTTGCACAGCACGAACCAATCACTGAGGTTGTGTGCGTTGATGAACCGATCCAAAGTATCTTCGGGCACCAATTTAGCGCTGAACTTCAGTCGTAGACGACGGGCTGGTTTGCAGGTAAGCAGCACTAGCATGTACAGCCCTCGCAGTAGAGACAGCCCGAATAACATGCAGTACCAGAAGTAGAGGAACAGGAAGATTTTATCGTTAAAGCAGTTGATAGGGAGGAGGCAGAGGGGATAGTAGCTGTTGATGGTGCCTCCGCGGCTGTGGTACTGAAGCTTGCACACCGTCAGTCGTGGGAACCGAGCCGTCATGGGAGAAATGGTCGTGTTGGTGGCATTGTGCATGAAGTTGAACCAATCCAGGCCATAATTGTAGAAGTCACCACCCAGAAACACGTCGGTTAGAATAAAGAAGGAAGCGAGGAGCGCGATCGCTAAGAGTTCCGTGAGGAGGTATTGCCAGAGCCAATACTCGTGGTTCCCTCGCGTCTGTTTCATATGCCACACCAGGAAGTTCTTTTTATCTTCCCAGTCTTCTCGACGCCGGAGGTTCGTGAAGTCGAAGGGGAGGCACTGGCTGTGGGTCAACTGGTGCCAGATCTGCCGCGGAAGGTAGATCACGAGCGCCTCGATCAGGAGGAAGAACGTCACCCACTGGTAGTAAGAGATCTCCCGCCGAGAGCTCTGACCCTCCACGAACTGGCCCAGGTTTGGGTAGATAACATTTTTACCGACCTGGAAGAGAGTGACATTGCTAATTTAAGACGGCCAAGCACCTTTTTATCATAAAAAAGAGGAGGAGGAGGAAGAAGAAGAAAGGAAGGAAAATGAAGAAGTGGAAAAGAAAGAGAAAGCATTTGATGTGACACATTCGGTGATCGGCGCGGGAGTCTGGAAAGAACACTCAAGTCCCTAGAATGATAGATAATTAGGAAATTCATACAAGGAACGCTTCTTGGTTGTTCTACTCGGTCATTCATATCTAATACAACCTGTAAGCATCACCAACGAATAACAGGCATACTGTGAATGTTATAATTTTCATATTGTAAATTGTATAGTTACAATTGACATGCCAATAAGGGGTGATATTTTTTTATATAGATTGTATCACTTTTCTTGATAGTAGCTTGTCAATTCATCTCGGTAATTTCCCACTTATTTAAAGGATACTCGACGTTATATATGAGAAGGATTAATTTCTATGACTGGCAATGGCAGATTATAGAATCAGTGATTTCCTTCAGTTGTCAAGAGAGACAGATTTAAATGAAATCTTGCTTTGACAATTGCAAGTATGATTTCATTTTGATCATACTGCTTGTTATGCAGAGCATAGATTGGCCCCACATTGTTTGCGTGATATATCTGATCACTCCCCTACGACAATCCCGTTCCTAATATTGGCACAATATACAGGAATTTACTAATTTCTAGAACCCGAAATCTGCAGCTGAAATCCCGATTTAAATGAACTCCAAATAGGCAATGGGATTTACACCGATTGGGAACCGCAAAATTAATCGGATTCAAATCTGCTATAATGAATCGAGAAGCTTTATACACGTTGTTGAATGTTTGCGATTCATATACTAAATGCCCGATTGTCACATTGCGAATTTATAAAGCCAAGAAAAATATGTTGTAAATACACAGGTGATCTACCTCTGTAAAAAGCACATAC
>BOPN01000609.1:141836-144336 GCA_017312705.2 Penaeus japonicus
GGGTTTGACTGGTTACAATAAGCTGATTCCTTTTCATTCCTCGTAGTCAAAAATCGATGTTCTTTTGATAGATTCCTTACCTGCATCTGGTCATGCGAAATACTGGGAAAACTCGCATATTTTGTGTGTGTAGTAGACGAAGTTTAGAAAGAATTTAATGAGAAGACTTATAACTCGTAGGTAATGATGTCTAATCAGAAAGTCAGCCAACGAGTCTTTAGTCTTTTTTAAGAGGGGAAAAAAGGGGGAAAGATTTCTAAAGTTGTTACGTCGTACCCAAATGGAAATCAGTCCTCTCTTCAACGAATGGCCTACGCATGCTCGAAATAAAGGGGCAAACAGAATCGTAAAAAAATAATATAAATATAGAAGTTGAAGATGTTAGTATCGGAACTACTCTAGTTAATAATTTTGCCACCATCGCCGTCGTCATCCAGATACTGAAGGAGTCACCCATGGCTGCGGATGAGTATGAGGCAGCCATTCCGTGCAGCTGTCAGACAGGACACCCCAGGATCCTCCACCACTTACCCGGGGAACCGCTTTAGGGCCTGCCTCTAAAGTCGATAATCTCGCCTTACTTTTTGAGCTAGAAGCCACCTTAGATCACAGGCTCATCATCACGGCGGGAGGAAAACTCTCGCGGCCACTCGCTGCTCCCTCTTAAAACCCATTACGTCATGCAGTATGCTTTGTGGTACTCCAGGCAAGGTGGTCGCGGAATATAAACATTGCCTTTTCTTTAGCGATATATCACCATGGCGAGAGGGGAGAATGGTGCTACATCGGAAAAGAAGGGAGAAAGAATATAGTCCTGAAGCACGACGTTGCCCCAAAATGAAAGAGTGGTGAGTTGAGCGAGGGCAGGTGGTGGAGAATGAGGGTCCTGCCTGAAGAAGGAGTTATGGGGTACGTACTGTCCTGCCTCACTGCCACAGTTGGACTGCAGAACGCTGAAGTAGACGTGGTACTGGCCGGACACGAGCATGGGTGGCAGAGGGTGGGCGGGGCCAACCAGGCTCCTGCCCCACCAAGTATAGCTCGGCTGTCCTCACGTAGATCACCTCTACAGCTGGGCATCAGTACCCACAGGGCAAGGCTCTTCTGCCTCTACCGCGTACACCGAGGTTCCATATGACAACCCCAAGTGCACTCAGCTGATACCGTTAATGGAGGAATGTCAGTGTTCTGTTCCGGAGTTCATTGAACAACACTTTTTTTTTTTTTTATCAAAGTACACTAACGCCGTTTCGCGCTTAAGTTCCTCTGAAGTTGAGCTTAAGAGTCTAAAATTCCCACATTACTTTGATCCAGGGGATGCCAACGTTAGAACCTACAATTTTGAAAGTACATTTCTTGCTAAATTTGCGAGAGATGGGTCTGTATTTTTTCTATGACATCCGGGGTACAACAGCCTTTATTTACTGATCAGAACGTGAGTGCTTTCGCGGGCAACGCTAAGGAGAGAGTCATCCAGTCCAGAGAAGTCCAGGGCTACTGAGTGGAGTTGAGGGGCGTGAGGGAGAGGGACTTCAAGTAATGGTGACTGCTGCGTAATACTGTGCTCACAACACTCGTAATCACGATTTGTTCGGTCATCTTGAGAAGTGAATATAGTTCCATATTAGCACACCTGGGGTGGAAACGAAACAGGTTATTTATTAGGAAAGAAATCTGGTGATGAGAAAGCAAATAGAACTCAGCGTGCATGGGAATGACAAGGTTAATAAAGAGTACAGTATAAAAGGAACCCCCTACTTCCCGAAGACAATCTGTTATGTAATACATCAGTGTAACACACATGTTGTTTGGACTAGAGTAAATGAACTTTAAGTATGATTAAGTATATCCGATAACATTCATAGTTTGAGAACTTTGACTTGTTGGAGTTGTTTAAGTACCGCCCTATCGCTAGCTCTTTGAGGAGAGGAATATTCGAGAAACGGAGCAAGAAAAAAAAGGCTCTTTACACTCTCCGTCTGGGTGCGTCTAAAAGAATTCGGTGAATTTGAGAGATTCTTTTAAATACTAATTCAAATAAGAGAAAGACGAAAAAACAAAAGACAAAAACAAAAACAGATCCAAGTGATCGATGATGAAGGGTAACTTATTCCTTTAAAAATGCATCTCATAAGAGGAAAGAAACGATTTCACTAGTTTATATCCCATAGACTCCCTATCCATTTTTCGAAATTCTTTCTGCATTCAATGCGTGATTTCTACGTATCATATCTTACGCGTATGTCCATTTTACGAGAAAAAAAGCTCTATGATGGGAAAAGTGCGAATAAATATTCCTTTGATGCCAAGAATTCGAACCCAAATTAGGCATTTCACTTCAGTTAAAGCTGCACACCTGAAACCACCAGGAGATACCTGTTTGCAGCTGCGTCTGGCCTGGTGGCCGCGCCAAGCTTGCATAATTCACCGTGATATTTTCAAGCGGTGTATGACCCTGAGGTCACCATCGCTCCATCGGGAAATCCGGGGAAATGTGAGT
>BOPN01000609.1:156836-164336 GCA_017312705.2 Penaeus japonicus
AAAACAAACTCGGGTCTCTCAAGAGTGCGACGCCGTTACCGCTACCGCCATGTCCACATTCAAAGCTTTTGCTAACACTGCCAACACCACTTACCCCCGCTACAGCTACGCCACCACCAGCAACACCGCTCACCACCGCCACCACCACCGCTACACCACCGCTAGCCTAACAGTTTCTAAGTATTCGCGTCGGTCAACAACTTACGAAGTCCAGGTCGTATCTTGCCCTAAAGCGAATTAGCAGCTCGTGGTGACGGTGGGGATATGGAGGAGAGGGGGGGGGGAGGAGTAAGGGAAGGGGTATGTTAAGAAAAGGGAGTGGAAGATGTCGAGGAAAGAGGGAAGGAGGGGGAGATAAGGTGTGAGAGGGGTAGGGGGAAGGGAAGGGGTGTGTGAAGGGGAGGTTCAGGGGGAAGAGGGAGAAACGGAGAAAGGGATAAGGGGGAGAGAACGAAGGGACGGAAATGCAGGGAAGAGAAGTGAGATATTGGTGGTGAAGTTTGGTATGAAAAGTTGGAATTGGTATAGAAGTTAGGTGGTAGAAGCAGTATTGGTAACGAAGTTGCAGGTGGCTGTCGCGCGAGGTCAGAGTGGAGGGGTGGAGCGCGTGCGGGTGGAGGAATGGAGAAGATAGTCAGCAGAGAGCGGTGGAGGGATGGAAAGGGGATGGAAGGGGGTAAAGGATTAGGGGGAATGGAGAGGTAGAGGGGTGGAGGGATGGGAGGGTGGAAGGATAGAAGGAGGTGGAGGGGTAGAGAGGGGTAGGGAGATGGAGAGGTGGAAGGGCAAAAGGAAAAGGGTAGAGTAAGTGGATTGATGGATGAGGAAGTGGTTAGAAAGGGTGGAAGAGTGTAATGATGGAGATGTGGAGGGATAGGGAGAGGTGGAGGGGTACAAGGGCAGAGGTGTGGATGGGTGGAGTATTAGAGATGGAAGGGTGGAGGGGTTCAGGGATAGAGGTATGGAGAGGGTAGAGGGGACCAGAGGTAGGGAAGGGGAAGTGTGAAATTTACATCGAGAGAGAAAAGAGAGGGAATAAAACAAGGACAAAAGAAGTGTGAAGGAAATCAAATAAATATGTAGAGAAAAGATGAAGAGAGAGGCGAGCCTCCATAAAATGCTAAAAACAAATGTAGATGAAAACTGAAAAGAACACGAAAAACAGAAAAGATACGACACACAGAACTGCAGAAATACCAAGAAAGACAAGAGAGGAAACGAGAGACGGATAAGTGTCAGAGACCGCGATGGTGTCTAAGGAAAACTAGACTTGGAACCTTAGGGACCAAAGTTAAGGAGAAGTCCTGCCCTCAGAAGCGGAGGGAGGAGGAGGAGGAAGAGGAGGAGGAGAAGGAGGAGGATAGGAAGGATGAGAAGAGGGGGAAGACCCGAGTAGTCAGGATAAGGAGGAAGAAAAATAATAATAAGAGGAATCGGAAGAAGATGAGGAGAAAACAGCTCTCAAGACTCTCAATTAGCAAGCTCCATTGTGTCCAACAGCTTCTGGAAGATTCGCGGACGATCGTATCCGGCAAGGTCAGAGAAAAGAACTTGTGGGGTTATCTCCCTCACTCGGCGAAAGGGACAATGGATCGACACGCGAAAGAAGCTTGACAACGCCGAAGACCAACAAGAAGAACACTCTCCCCCCTTTACAAATGTCTGACGCAACCAAACCAGACCTAGAACCCATCCGTAAATCTGACAGACAAAGCGACTAACTGGCAACGAGATTTCTATTCTCCGAAACAAAAACGAGAGAAAAATATTGAATAAAAAAAAATAAAAAAACGGGTTAGAAGACTAATACATTTAGCTCGTCACATTCGCAGACGCGTTCCAACATCCCAGTCGGTGCTGTGACGTGGCTGTGGTAGTACGCCGACTCTGATTTTATCTCGCGGCTGTGATGGTTCGCACGACAGGAGTGTGTTCGCGTTAAAGGGAGGATGCTGTGGTGGCGTGTGGTTGGGGGCTTAAAGCTGTGGACGGTCCTGGTGGTTGTGAGGGAGGAGATGGCGAGGCGAGAGGGATGGAGGAAGGAAGGAAGGGAAGGAGGGAGGAAGGGAGGGAGGGAGGAAGGAAGGGAGGAAGGAAGGGAGGGAGGGAGGAAGGGAGGGAGGGAGGGAGGGAGGGAGGGAGGAAGGGAGGAAGGAAGGGAGGGAGGGAGGAAGGGAGGGAGGGAGGGAGGAAGGGAGGGAGGAAGGGAGGGAGGAAGAGGGTGAGGAAGAGAGAGAGGGAAGGAGAGAGAGAAAGAGAGAGAGAGAGAGAGAGAGAGAGAGAGAGAGAGAGAGAGAGAGAGAGAGAGAGAGAGAGAGAGAGAGAGAGAGAGAGAGAGAGAGAGAGAGAGAGAAAAGAGAGAGAGAGAGAGAGAGAGAGAGAGAGAGAGAGAGAGAGAGAGAGAGAGAGAGAGAGAGAGAGAGAGAGAGAGAGAGAGAGAGAGAGAGGAGAAGAGAGAGAGAGAGAGAGAGAGAGAGAGAGAGAGAGAGAGAGAGAGAGAGAGAGAGAGAGAGAGAGAGAGAGAGAGAGAGAGAGTCTGAGAGAGATGAGAGAGAGGAAGATAGTAAGAGAAGAAGATACATAGATAGACACACAGACAGATAAACAGATCAATCGATCGATATACAGACAGACAGACAGATAGATGAGCTCATGGAATGCCGCCCTTTGATCGTGTGATTGACCGATGTTCCTGGAATTAAACATTGCGAAGAGAGCCAATGGGATGAGACCAACGGCATGTCTTGTTGCGCGAGGGCCGAGCGATGGCCAGGGAAGGGAGGAGAGACACAGACTATGATGAATGGTGAAGGAAAGGCTATTAATAAAAGGGGTGATTGTAGAGAAGAATGAAGATATGCCAATAAAGGGTGACAGAAGATGCGCATACAAGAAAAGAGGCTATGCTTAATGATATATATTGTATGGGGATTAACGCATTGCCAGAAGGGTTAGTGGATGCATCGCGATAATGCATGGTAAATATGTTATGCGTTACTATCAGAGTGGTCTATATTAATATTTTTTCGTGCGTGTATCCCACCTCGTGAGAGGAAATTCGAAAGCAATAGGTTCATCGCAATGAGAAAAACTTTTTTGCTTTTCAAAATGAAATTACAACAACCATAAAACGAATCTGGTTAATCGTCTCTGTCATCTACGAAGAAAAAAAAAGATAGATAGATGTATCGATAGATAAGTAGGTACATATATATAGATAGATAGATTGATAGATAGATATATATTTATATATACATATATAGATAGATAGATAGATAGATAGACAGATAGATAAATGAATAATAAAAAAATCAAGAACAGGACGTATCATGGCCATTTCCAAGAACTCCCGAGATCTGCTGCATTGTTCTTTTAAAAGTCCTGTAACCTGTAAACCTGTAATTTTCCTCGTGAGATAATGGCAAATGCTCGGTGGGTATTCAGAGGTCCTGCATTGTTGCCGGAACGTTGCGTCTCGTCGTGATGGTAACCTAAAAACAACCAGGAAATACACGACGCTGTTCCGAAATGCGAAGCAAGTCACATAAGGTAGGCCAGACACTGGTAGACTGTCTGAAGGTTACTATTTACGGGTTAATGTAGCGTCTGGGATCTTACTTGACTCTCCTTCAGGAAAATTGTGGTGTCTGTGTTACGATGAGGAGTGGGGAGGGGAGGGGAGGTAGGGAGATGGAGCAGAGGGAGTGTGGGGAGGGAGATGGAGCAGAGTGAGTGGGGTAAGGAATAGAGGGGAAGGGAGGGGAATGGAGCAGAGGGAGTGGGCTAGGGAATGGGGAAGTTCGAATGGGGGGGGGGGGTATTTTTTCGTAGACGGAAAAAGAGCTGGTTTGATATGACTCCCCTTTTTTCATATCTTATCTTATCCCCCAACTTGATATTGCAGTTCCTCTGTCTGGTTGCCTTCCTTCGAAAAAAAGTATTGAACGCTCAAACACCATTTTCAATACATGTTCTCACTCAAAACAACGCTTGATAAAAAGGGATAAACACAAAAAAGAAGTCATACAATGCCGAGATGAACCAATATCCGCTGAGCCAAAGAAGCACAGGAGAGATCGAGGGAGAAAGAAGAATAGGAAGAGGAGGTGGGGCAGGAAGAAGAGGAGGAAGAAGAGGAGGAAGAAGAGGAGGAAGAAGAGGAGGAAGAAGAGGAGGAAGAAGAGGAAGAAGTGAAGGAAGAAGAGGAGATAGTGGAAGAAGAGAGGTAGGAAGGGAAAGAGGAGGAAGAAAAAAGGCTGGCGGTGGAGACTGGGGAGTGGGGAAAGTGAAGGGCATGGGGGGTTGAGGGGTTGATGGAGGGGGGGGGGGGACGGCGGCAATGAGACACCAGTACCCGCGTCCCTGACCGACCACTCCCGAGGCAGCGACTAATTCACGTCAGCAAAACCATCCATCCATCAGTGGCGGAGGGCTAGAAACAAGGGATCACCCGAGGCATTGCCATCCTGACAGTGATCTCTCTGCCGCTCGCATTCCCTCCACTTCGCTCCACTCCCTCCCTCTCTCCCTCTTTCCTTCCCGCCTTGACTCTCTCCTCCTCTGGCTATCCCTCCCTCCCTCTCTCTTCGGCTTTCCCCCTTCTCTTCCCTTTCTCCCTTTCTCCATCCCCTCCTATCTTTCCTCCGTGCCCCTCCTCCTTTCTGCTTATCCTCCACCTCCGCTCCCACCCGCCCTGCTCCACTGCCCACGTCAATAGGTCAAACAGGTTTCCGGCAATTAACTGTGATGGTCCATGAAACGTGTTATGCACCAGTCTGCGGATATTTCTATTCATTTTTTCCCCTCGCTCTCCCCTTAAATGGTTGATCTATGGTGTACTTTTGATAGTGGATCGAGCGGCGTTAGTTTCGTTGGGAGTCGGCGGAAGCAACTTATATCAAAATAGATTTTAGCCTGTGATTGTTTGGATGCGTGATCGTTAAAGCTGAGGTGATAGAAAGACACGCGTTCGTTCAGCATGCATATCTATAAGCACGCACAGATGAGCGCGGCCACAGAAACACACACACACACACACACACACACACACACACACACACACACACACACACACACACACACACACACACACACACACACACACACACATATACATGCACACGCGCGCGCGCGCACAAGCTGTCACCCGAACGCATTCCGCACACACACATATTACGGTATATGCCAAGAGAGGATAGGTCGGTGAGGAATAGCGGGGAGGGAAGGGAAAGGGGGGGGGGTGAGGAGGAGGGGGGTTAGACATGCCGTCACTGGATGACACATTTACAGAGCGTCATGAGAATTATCGTGCAGATTAAATGTCATAAACAGTCGATGTATTTCGTTGACTGTTTCCCCTAATTTCCGCTAACGTTTGATGTCATGGCGGACATGTATGACGTTTTGATATGCACAATTCATTGACTTACGTGGCCGTTCCTCGTCATCTGTGAACGTGCTGATAATATCACAGTATCGTGTATTGGATTAATTAATTATAGACCAGCCTTGCTATATGATTTTTTTCCGTATACTTAATCATGGATGTATATATATTCCTATATGATACTGGAGTAATATGAAACTGCGCCTTTTTGAAATATAAACATGTACATTTATTTTTCTCTCTCTCAAAAAAAGAAAAAAAAAAACGTGCTTAAAAGCTATCAGCCTAACTCGGACAGAATGTATTCAGATCCTTGAATCGTCTGTATACATTTTCCTGTTTTGCTGACGGGTAATTTGCATAATCACTCCAACTTTTTTCAGGATAACTTTAGGTTCCCATGAACTCCTGACACGAGGGGTCGGGGAATTATGATCATGAAAGACTTAGAATTGGGAGGACACGAACTTATCTGCTTCATGAGCAAAATATTGAAGAGGTGTAGGAGGAAATCTGAACGCGAAATGTCAAATATTTGTCTGCGTGTGCTTGGCGCATGCTAATAGGACTCATTCGCATCGAGGATAAGAGAGACTCAATCCTTTACTATCCTAGATTGCTTATCCAGACGAGATGTTTTGTTTGCAAATATGAGGCGTCGCATCCTTCGGTATTGACTTGATTTTTTGCTCTCTCTCGTCTGCAATGAAGATCCCTCCCATTGTCCCTTTTGCAAAAGCTCTTTACTAGCCTCATACCCATTCTTGTCACACTTTTACCTATCCTCTTTTGTTTCGTTGTCACCCTTTCCCCCTCCTTGTCTTTCCCCATCACTCTGAGCCTGTTGGCCATGTGCGCTCTATCTTTCCCCCTCACTCTCTTAACCTCTCTCTCTCTCTCTCTCTCTCTCTCTCTCTCTCTCTCTCTCTCTCTCTCTCTCTCTCTCTCTCTCTCTCTCTCTCTCTCTCTCTCTCTCTCTCTCTCTCTCTCTCTCTCTCTCTCTCTCTCTCTCTCTCTCTCTCTCTCTCTCTGTTTCACTCCCTTGCTTCTCTTATTTATCCCTTTTCCGATTTTGCTTTACTTTTCGAAAGTCTGTTGAGTATTTTTCCCCTTTCCTATATATTTTCATTTTCTCTGTCTGGCTGTCCGTCTGTCTGTCTGTCTCTCTTTCTTCCTCTTCCCCGACCATTCATTCTTTCCCTCTTCACAACGCTCTTGCATTTAAGCCTCCCGAACACCCGCTATTTCTCCCTTTCAAACATATTTCCTGTACTTATAACGCGAGCACTTCCTCTTGGAATATGGCCCTAAACAATGCCGTCTCGATCACACCTTCGTCACTCTTTCTTTCTTTCTCTCTTCTCTCTCTCATAGTTCCCAGACATTTCCATCAGCCTTCGCTACAGCCGTTGAGTATTATTTTTACCTAACTTCCAGCAGTTTTCCCTCATAATTCAAAACACCTCATATTTTCTATCCCCTCTTCCTTAAGTCTCGGACAGACTTCTTCACTTTTCCTCATGCTACCGCCGTCCGTCTCTCTCCTTAGCCACTCCTTCGGTCCTCTCAAGAAACCTTTTTCGTATTCCCTCACTACCCTTTACAACCCTCGCTCACCCTCACACTTGGTTCGCCGCCCCTCACAACGCAGCCTCGTCCCCGCCGCTGCCATATGCATCAACAGCATGCTTGGTGACCTGTCTCGTCTCTCAGTTGCCGGTAAGTATATTTCCCCCCGCTGAGCCTCGCCAGTTGTCGTCCTTATGAAACCCGAGCATATAGGTTAGATTCCCTTGCAGCATTAAGGGATTCTCGGTTTGCAACCATTACGGCCATGCAACTAGTACCTTTTCCCTCTAATCCAAAGGTCAGACCGAATTATTTCTTATGCATTCAGTCAGAAGGGAAAAAAAAGAAACGTCCTTTTAAACCTCGAATAAAAACGTTACGTAAAACAGAATTGGATTCCATAAAACCAAGGGACATTTTAGAGCGAGAAAAGACAGAAGATAACTTGGCTTTGCAACCACATAGCAAATAATAGCTAAGCTCCGAACAGCCAATCAGAATGCGACTATGTGGCCGGGTGCTCTTGTTGCCAGATAGCGGAATGA
>BOPN01000609.1:169336-174336 GCA_017312705.2 Penaeus japonicus
CCAGGTCCTAGCTTCCCTCTCTCTCCTCCTCCTCCGCTCTCTCTCCTCTCCTCTCCCGCGCTCGCTCAGCTCCCCTCGCCCCGCCCTCCCTCCCTCCCTCCCCTCTCCCCTGCCGCTCTCCCTCCTTCTTTCCCCTCCTCTCCTCACTTACACGTGGATGCTCGCACTTACATTCCACCACTGCTTTGTTTATCACACCACTGATGCTCCTTTGCCGTGGCAAATCGGCTCTAATTTTACGATATATATCCTGTTTTGGGACACTTTTCTTCCCGCTTTCCTTCTTCCCACCCACGCTCTCTCTCTTTCACTCCCTCTCTCGCACCCTGCCCCCCTCCTGTCGCCCCTTCATCTCCTTCCCACCCTCTCGCTCTCGCTTCCTACCTCCCTGGCTCCCTCTCTCCCTCCCTCCCTCCAACCCTTCTTCTCGCTCCCTTCCTCCCGCCCTCCCCTCCTGTCTCCTCCCCGCCCTCCCACTCTTTTTTCTCTCCCTCCCTCTCTTTCTTTCCCTCGATCCCCCGGCTCTCTCCACGTGGCCGCCAGCACAGACCAGGGCAAAGGCGAACGGGTAAGTGTATGAGAGCCCGCAGGTCATGCCTGCTCCACCACCACTCAACACAATTTGCCACAACTTCAAAGCTTCTTAAAACATCTACTCACTGCTGTAGCTCAATCTTCACCACCACTCTCCCCCTCCTCACCCCAACATTTCCCCCTCATCCCTTCTTGCCCTCAGTGCTGGTCTCTCCCCCCTCCCTATCCTCCTCCAAAGCTCACACACACCACACTCCAGTACCAGCTCTCACTCCGACTGAGTGAAGGAGCGAGCAAGACCCTCGTTCCCCCTCGCCCTCAACCCCCTCCCCCAACTCTCTTCCCCTCCCTCACTCCCCCCCCCTTCCCACGGAGCATCATAAGTACCATCCCTTCCAAGTTGTCAGCGCCGCACGCATAGATCTTTACTTTAGTTTGAGGGATGACTGCATTTTTTTGTATTTAATTCCGGGGTTGGTAATATTGTTTGAACCTATCCCGAAACCCCATGAATCTACTGACTGCAAAGTTTTTTTTCATACGATTTCATCTTTTGTTGCGCGCGTGTACGCTCCTCTTCTCTCTCTCTCTCTCTCTCTCTCTCTCTCTCTCTCTCTCTCTCTCTCTCTCTCTCTCTCTCTCTCTCTCTCTCTCTCTCTCTCTCTCTCTCTCTCTCTCTCTCTCACTCACTCACTCACTCACTCACTCACTCACTCACTCACTCACTCACTCATTCACACACACACACACACACACACACACACACACACTCTCTCTCTCTCTCTCTCTCTCTCTCTCTCTCTCTCTCTCTCTCTCTCTCTCTCTCTCACTCTTTTGCTCCTCTTTCTCTTCTTTCTCCTCACCTCCCTCTCACTCTATGTCTCTTTTTCTCCAGTATCTTTTATCACACTGCGACTTTTAAGAGAATGTCATAGCCCTCACTCTACGCTAAGTATGACTGGATGAGGTTTTTGCCAACATTACCCATTCCTCACAACCTCAGCTATCCTTAATTAACTCCCGCTAAACATAGTCTCCACTATTCTTCACTGTAAAAGCCAGCCAACCTGAATACAATGTTCTTTTGTTATTTTAATCAAAAATGTAGAAAAGAGACTCATGAAGGCAGTGATGATAAATGACCTTTAGTAACTGTAGCTAATGACTGTGTTAATGATGATGGTATAATGAGACTAAAATAATGCGATATTGCGTGGATAAAACACGATCCATGAAGAGATTTCTGGTATTACTTGCAAAGTGGTTGAAATTTAAGTAATTGTAATGTGTTCACTGGTACCTTCTACTCTCATGGTTATCGCAAGATTTATACGAAATCAAGTGAACTCAGCAGTCACATCACACGCGCAGGTCCTTCGTCTTGCCTCAGCTAACTACCATCTCTTCTCAGAGTACACGTCATGTCTCCTTAATCTTCGGTACCGGCTTGTCATATATGATAGATAATGAACGTTGCGAATATTCATTACTTGTCTCGCGAAGAGTTATACAGTAATTTCGGAATGCAACTCTATCGGTAAGAGATTCATTAATATTTACCATTATGTGAAGGAAAGATGACGAGTTTCACAGTAAAATAAAATATTGGTTTGAATAATCTCTTAGAATATAATTTGTACATGTAGCCTGCATCCCAGTGAATAGCAAGACTGCGCGCGTGTGTTTCTTTTTCGTGATGCTTGCCTCGCACATTCTATTCAGGTGAACACATGTACCCGCTCTCATGGCTCTTAAATTTCCTAATTAACTTATTGAGAAGAATAGTGGGATGCATTGCTCCGTGACTAGAAAACTGAAATATGAAGATTCCCGTGACAGAAATAATGTACTAATAGAACCCGTAAACACTTCTTCATTATACATCAAAATACATACGTCGCAGGTATTTGTAGTTAAACATGGGTAGCCATGACCGTAGAGTTTATCTAGATGATAATTTACATATTAATGATCAAGGAAAACCAGGTCGCCGCTGAGGTTATTTGAATATCATCATAATATTTTGCACATTCATAAGGATATGGGTCATGAGGTAATTACTTTCGTAACTTATAATGGTTATGCATCTGTCTAAAATTCTAAATATGGAAGTCAGCTCGGGCATAGCAAGGACGACGTCTAAAAGACCTCATAAAGATTGCAGAGGAGCTCATATCAAACCCGGTTCTAGCTACTGTGGAACGAATTCTCTTTATGATATTCCATGAATAGGCTTTCATTCATTTTCAAATACGCTGGTACCTACACTCAGTAACTTCACAGAGGTACCGCTGCTGCCTCATTCCGTTGAAAGGTCTTGCAACATACGTGCTAACTCTTATCTTTTATGGAGATTAACCCTTCAGTTGTCACATGTTTCTGAACTTATAAGAAGGGCCCTCTTCCTTAGTGACTTCAAAGAAATCTTGTACTAATATATACGAAGGGTACATGTTGTAAGACAGTGTGTCAGTGTTGAAGATCACATATTCATCACACGAGTCAGACTGCTGTATTTGAATATCTAATCACTGATTGCTGTATTTCACTATTTTCGTGATTATATATCTCGCTACGATAGAATTTAAAGTAGTTTAAAGAGTTTAAAGTAGACACAATCATATGAGTTATGAAAATATACGTAAATATATGTAAAACACATGAGATAATAATGATAATGACGATCTGGAGATACTTTTAGGCATATAAGGATAATAACAACGATAAAGAATCTTGAAAAAAATGTAACATAACGCATGATTACATCAAGAGTGCAGAAGGAAGAGAAAGAGTTTTTATTTTTATTTTTCTATTATCATTATTTTTTTCATGAAACATCGAAATCCATTAATTACTTGTGGTAGGTGCTAGACGCGAGACACAGAACCCAGTCGCGTCGCGTGGAGGCAACTCTTCCTCCCTCCCTCCTCCCCCCTCCTTCCCTCCTTCTTCCCTTTCTCCTTTCCCTTCACATCTCTCTCTCTCACTCCCATTCACTTCCTCCATTCCTTCCCTTTCCCTCTCCCTTCCTCTTTCCTTCCCTCTTCCTCCCTCCTCTCCCGTCTCCCCCCTCCCCTCCCCCATCTCTCCTTCCTTCACTAGCCCTCTCCCCCTCTCCCTACTCACCCCTCTTCCTCCCTCACTCACTCTCCCTCCGTTTCCCTCCCTCTCCCTCTCCCTCTCCCTCCTTGACTGCATCCTTCTCTTCATCCTCCTCCTTCACGTTACGGCTCATTATCAGGGCCGGCCAAGAGGCTAAAAAAAGAAAAAAAAAGAAAAAAAAATGCACAGCTACGTGGGTGTGTGTGAGTGTAGCAGTGATTGTGTGTGGTTTTGAATGTTCTAAGGTGCACTCCCCGGTGATGAATCTGGGTGATGATGATGGTGATGATGATGATGGTGATGATGAAGATGATGAATCTGGGTTAGATGATGATGATAAGATAATGATTATGGTGATGATGATGATGTGGTGATGATGATGATATAGATGACTAAAGATGATAACTGATGACTGATGATAGTGATACAAATAAAGTGGTGATGAAGGTGGTGAATCGAGGAGTTGGGAAATGCGGCGGAAATGAGAGAGGTGTTGAAGGCAAGGAACAAATATTTGGGTTGCGGATACAACTCCACTCCTACTCCTTGGGAGGGAGATGATGGAGGGTGGGATGAGGAAGAATAAGGTGGAGAAGGAGGAGGAGGAGGGAGAAGAAAAAGAAGAAAAAAAGAAACGGAGAAGGGGGTGGAGGAGGAGGAAAAGGAGAAGGAGGAGAAGAAGAAGAGGAAGAATAAGAAGTAGTTGAAGGAGGACGATAAGGAGAAGGAGGAGGAAAAGAGAAGTAGGAGTGGGAGGAGGGGGAAGAGAAGAAGAAGGAAAAAGAGAGAGGAATAATGGTAATAAAAATGATAATAATGATAATAATTATAATAATAATAATAATAATAATAATAATAATAATATAATAATAATAATAATAATAATAATGATAACAATAATAATAATGTTAATGATAATAATAATAATAAAAATGTTACTAATAACAACAATAATGATAATGATAAAAATAATAATAATAACAATAGCAACAATAACAATAACAACAGTAATAATAATAGTAATAATCTTAAAGATAATAACAATAATGAAATCAATAACAAAAGCAGGAGAAGAAAAAGACAATGATGAAAAGAAGAAAAAAGAGAATGAAAAAAAAAAAAAAACAACAACAGAAGTACACGAAATCAAAACGCAGAACACAATGAAAGTCCAAAGACATGGAAGTAAAAGAGGAAGTACAAGGCATGAAAAAAGGGGGGGGGGGGGGGGAAGGGAGGGGGGGAGGAAAAGACAATAGCAAGAGATATTCATCAAGCGAAGAACAAAGAAGGAGAGGCAATGAAAGACGAGGAAGAAAAAACAAAGAATGTTAAGAGAACAAGAGATAGCGAAAGCACGAACG